>VYXB01009943.1:0-81160 GCA_013397135.1 Pachyramphus minor | reverse complement strand
CGCCTCCTACTGACTGTGGGTAGAATTGCGCCAAAGGCGCAACCAAACTGGTTTATTTTCCTTGAAAGGGAGTTTTGGGTATAGGGTTATAGTTCATTTGTTCCTTTGAGGTTTTTTTGTTGTTCTGCCAACACTTATATATTCTTTAATAAAGGGCTGTTATTGTCTTCCTTTCTCCACATTTTTCTCTCAATCGGAGCCTCTTAATTTCAGATTCACAATTTGCTTAGAGGAAGGAGTTTTGGTTTTTGCCTCATAACTCACCTTCCTTAGCAAACCACTTCTGTCTCATTAAACTGAGACAGACTACTAGTCTGAATTTTCCACCCATATGGGTTAGACTCTCTGGGTAACCTGCCAAGTCTCCCTTCTCACCACTTTTTTTTTTTTTTCCGAAGTCATGGCTATGTTTGCTGTTGGTGTTCATCAATGCCAGCTGTGTTCACTAAAATCCATTCACTTCTGGTGACAATGGTAGTGTTTTTACTGTAAATTTATCTAGAACTTCTGACAGAAATTGAAGTGTAAATAAATAAACAAACGGACAGTCAGAGTGATGTCAGATTCATACTTGTCTTCCAGTTAGCTGACAGTGAGTCATTCCCTTCCAAATAAGTGCCATCTTTCATTGAGCAAAATTACATTAGAGTATCTAAAATGACATGAGAACCTTTAAAATAGCAAGACATTGCATAAAAAAGCACACAGTAATTTTTTCACTTAAAAATAAAAATAACATTTCAAACCCAAAAAGAAACATAGACAAAATATACTTGAAGTCATTTTCTCAAATTGGGTCACACAAGGTACACACAAAACTAACAAAGTATCACCTGACCTGTGGAACACGAAAAAAAACTTATTTGAACATAAATGAATGAATCTGACAGGATTATTTGTGAAGTGCTGTTAGAGAAATAGAAATGCAGACAGCTCCTACAGCAAATATCTTCAGAAGTAGTGGTTAGCATCATTGCTCTTGATAATTAGAAAAAACTGCAAATTTTTTTTCGGCATTACTATATAGTGAGAAGCACCCAGGGGTAATACTTTCTTTTCTTTGACATATGGGAAATGTTTAACTTTTATTTAAACAGTGCAAGTTATATATTTGAATTTGGAAGGGCATGAGTCTGAACACTTGTAAGGGTTCGATTTCAATATCTCTTTTAATACATGGGGCCAAGATTCTTTTACCTCTTGGTTCAACCCTCATGTGTTGCCATGGGTCTTCTTTGGAAGTATTTATTATTTAGGAAAAAACAAAAAAGGCATCAAAATGTGTGTCAGAGTTCTGATGGTGAATACAGGGACCTGACTTGGTAGTGTTATAATATTTGTTAAAATGCTTGCCAAAAAAGATGGGCTAGTATCACCACGTCACGTATCTCAATCAACACGGATTCCCTTTCAGGACCTTGGTTACTATTCCTTCAAAGAGTTGATTTGATTGTTTATAGCTCTATGAGCTTACATGGCAAGACCTTCTTGTTTATACTCGTGGGCTTTTCAGATACCAGTTTTCTGGAGATAAATGAGACAGAGATATGTATGCTAATTTGATTATTTGTTATGATGTAGACATTGAGATCCAGCTCTGTCATCATTTATCTTTCCATGCTATGCTTTTTTCCTAGTCATTTTAAAAACAGGATCAATCCAGACAAGACAACCTTTTTGTGGTTTCAGAGTTAACTCTGTGTTTGGGTGCCCACGGACTTTCTTTCAAGGCATCTTACTTAGGCATCTGACCACTAGCAATCACCTTCCTCCCTGTGGGCTTCATCCCTTGCTGTGAAGATGGGTTTATGGGTTAAATCCCTTGCTATAGTCAGACTAACAACTCTGACTTCAGGTTACTATTTGCAGTTTCTCTTGTCTTGCATGGCACTGACAAATGCACCTGACCGGTTATGGCTGCTGCTTCACTTTGGTACAAACAGTCAAGTCTGAACAAGCAACAGACAGATCCATTCATTGTAGCATTAAAGTCCTTATCCTATAGCAATGGACAGAGAAGTTTCATCTTCAACTGAATATGTGAAAAAGAGAACAAAATTTTCTTGTATATAATTGCACCTGAGCTTTTTAATAGAGACAGTAAAAGGAGCATACATTTGCCATTGACTGAGGAAGGAAAGCTGAATTCTCTGCCATCTGAGGATTTTATCAAGCAGAAGTTTGAAATATTCTGAAATGAAAGTGAGCAGCCAGATCCATGTGTTGGCAAAGGAGAGAATTATTTGAATTAAATTTGCTACTGTTGGTTCTAAGACAGTATTGGCGATCATAACCTTGGAGGTAAAAAAGGTGTAATTGCTTTCCTGCAATGAGAGGTGGAGTTCACATAGGAATAAGTCCTAAAAAGACAAGGGAAGTATTGGCCAACAGCCTACTAATGCAAGCCAAATTATCTGCCCATAGAAATAGATAGAACCCCATTGACATTAGAGGAGTTTTATCCACTTACAATAGCAAATATCTGCCTTCTTACTAAGGTTTATTGTTGTACACATTCTGCCCCGAGGTCATTCTGTAATTATTATAGAAAATAGTGTACTCACTTGATAACTTCTTCCAGCAGAAAAGCAATTAGCCTGCCAAGTGACTTGATGTTCCTAAGAAGGTACTGAAGTTTTGGAGGCTGGGAGTTTCAGTAGAAAGAAAGAGAAGTAAAGGAGGGAAAATGTCTGGCTGGCACAGTTCAAAGGAGAGGTCTGGGTAGGGAGATAGAGATGGCCATTTTAGGGATTGCAATTCGCAAAAAACCCTCAAGCTTTAATGTAATACCAAAACTAGAAAACTACTTTGCTAGCCAGCTCTTTACAGTACTGCGACAAACAGCTGGGTTTTCTACCTGAACAATTTGCTTAGGCTATCCTTGGCTAAGTGAACACATTCTGCAAGATCAGTTGTCACACTTTTCTGATCTAAAATATTATTGATGCAAAAAAAGAAAGAGGTCCTTCTATACTGAATAGTTATTACCATCTGAATAACATTGTTAATATGCAAAATGCCACTTGACCAGTGCTTCAGCTGTCGTTTACTGGGTTAGGATGGTGCTGATGAAATCTCAGTTTATTGGGCACGGAGGTAGAGATGGAAGTGCTAGTGGATATCTCAGATTGTTGCAGTAACGTTATTACAATAGCGCAAAGTGTTATTATTTTGTTATGAAAATCAAGACAATTTCTCTCAAACAGAAAATAGATGCAACATATGATGGACTGTGCAATGTTTGAGAAAACTGCTTAGGCAGTTGTGAATGAAAGAATAATTTAAAGTGCAGCAACCTTAAAGAATAATAAGCATTTTTTGACTCTATTAGAGGGGGAAATGATTTTGCAAAGTGTGATTTACCTGGTTTTGTTGAGCAGGCTGTATTGCATGACTCTGCTTCATTTTCTTTTCCCTTTATAACTGTTCAAAAAACAATTTAGAATCAATACGTTGCGGAATATTGAAATGTCAGTATCTATTGAAAATAAACTGGTTTATGCTGATCTGATATAATTAAAGTCAATGCACATATCTTTAGAAAAATATGTTTTCTTTTGTGGGTGAAGCCATATAGGGTTATTGGGTGAATAAAATGCTCCCAATTGACTGGTTTTTTAGAGAATGTGTTTATGTGTTTTGAATCTCTATTTATTGATAGCTAATGTTCTTTTTTATCTCATGCAAAACCAGAAGACTTATAATTTAAAATTAAAACCAGAAGACAGACTTATAATTTACAGTAAGTAAAATGTATTTTAAGAGATGGGTCTACATGTGTATAAATAAGTATTATTTTCAGATTGTATACATTACTGTAGTTGGAAAAAATATCAGGTTAAGTCCACATATATCTAAAGGCTTTACATTTTTAGATGCAGGAGAAATGTTTAGATTGTATTTTCCCATCTACTTTCAAAAAAAAACAAAACCCAGGCCATTTTATAAAAAACCAAAACCCTAGCCATTTGATAAAAATATCCCCTTTAAAAATCCCAATCAAGGTCCTAGAAGGCTTCCACCAGCTTTATTTCAGTTTTGTAAATCACGGCAAATTCAGAAGGAAGTGAATCCATGCAACACAATCCCTCTGAGGAGACAAGGAAGACTGACAGTATCTAAGAAAAAGCATTTTTTTCTTCTGACAAAAATGCACATTTATCAATTCATCAATTCTTCTTCAAAAATCTTCACTTTTTAAGGTAAAAGGCAGGGTGGGTGGGAAAGAGTTGCAAGACAGCGTGAGTTCTCCCTATTCCTCAGAGACTACAGCTGGTGGGAGATCTTCTGAGGGACTAAGAGGAACAGGCAGGCAAGCAATGCAGGATGTCTCATAAGCACACCATTTATCCTTCTCTACTTTCCAGTTTTTGCAGGGAGAGAGTCCTTCAGATCCCTGGTCTTAAAATTAAGGAAAATATTTATGGGCAATGTTTTATTTATGGCACATTGTTTGGAGCATGTATTGTTTTTCAGGGATATTACACATAATGAACAAATCCTGCAAGCAGCAACAGGTCACATCAGTGACCTTCAGTCAGGCGAGCTGAATCCAGCACTCAAGTTTGGTTTACAGGTTTAAAAAAGGCACTTCCTGCATGAAGCAGCGACCAGGACCTGTTGTACTGAATAAAAAATACAGAATTTCATTAGTTCAGTTGTAATAACCTTACATAAAAATGCACTTAGATTCCTTTGACCCACACATATAAAAAATACTAGCATTTTTTTTATTCTATTCACTGGACACATAGGGAACACAAGTTTCAACTTCAAAGCATATGTTCTGCTTTTGAGGAGATACATGTTCAAAGGCAGAAAAAAGAAGCACTCAATCAAAATGCACATGCGCTTTCCTAAAGTTTTTATTTCTGCATGCAGGGTTTACATATATAAAGGCACAGTTAAGCTATATGTATAGTTAAGAAAGTTCAAGTGTAAGCCTACAACAGTAAGCCAACAGTGCAAGTTGGGAGTGATAGTTGTATGCAGCAGAGTTCAGTCTGCAAGTATTTGACACCCATATGCAATGTCAAATAATTTTCTAAGGCCCAATAGTCATGAATAAAAGTTCATAGATTAATTCCACACTTTTCTCTGCTACACTTTTTAATGAGTTCTCTCACTTAGATACAGACTTCCATAAGGCAGCCTGTTAAAAATGAAATTGAGATGCTTCCACTAGCAATCTGAGCATGCTGTAACATCTCAACTCTACTAGGGCAAAGTAAAGTATTAGTTTTTAGTTTTGCATTGGGTTTGGATTGCAATTTAATGACATACTTCCCTCAGCCCCTTCTCTCCAGCACAAAACATTTTGTGGTGAAGCTTGTACGAGGTGTGCTGTGTACAGCCACAGGTAAAAACAGTTTTATGCAATTAAGGCAGCTAATTGTAAAAGCACAGCTTGAATAATGCTTGTCCTGTCACTACAGAAACGTGTTCACAAGGGGAAAATGTCATGGAATTATCAGAGGTGACTCCTGAAGCAAGGTGCCTTACCTTTGTCATTTCCACCTGTGGAAGTTTCACAGACTCACCCTTTGTACCTTAGTGGGCTTGCTTTGGTGCATCACCTTCTTTAGGCTGCACTTATAGCAGCTTTCCCCCTCTCATTCCACATGCACTCCCTAATTGCCCATGCTGGCAGCTGTTTGCAGTGAGCTAGGATCCCAGTTTCAATAAGCTGGTTTGTGGAAATTTTTTTTTCTCAAGGCATATCAAGCATTACAGACCTCTCTTTAGTCGTACTTACAGTCAAAGTTCAATAGTCAAGTCTTTTGAGGCATTAAGAGATTATATCCTTTAATAGCTCTGAAATTAATGGAAAACATCCTTATTGGCTTCTCATTGCTCAGCTTTATCTATTTCAAGATATAATTTGGTGTCATAGAATGTGTGCATTACATGGTCAAGAGAGCAATGCTGGTGCATTGGCATGTCACCAGAACAAGGAGAAAGCTCTTGTCTGTAAAAGAATCGTGCTATCCAAAGAACTGAGTGAATCAATATTAATGTGTGTGTGTGTGTGTGTTTGTTTCTGTCAGGGAGAACTTCTGTTTCTTTATCCTTGGCTACGATCTTGCAATACATCAAATTGTCCCTTCTCTGTCATTTGACTGACAGCAAAGCCAACACTTGCTGAAACTTTTTTCGTTCCTCACATTTCTTATCCCCCCTTGTTTTTTATCTTCAGTTTTTCTCTCTTCCTCTCCGGAGATCCATCACAGCAACATGCAGCTCCCAAGTGCAATCTTTGATTTGTTTGGCAGTGTACGTCTAAATCAAAAAGAAGGGACAGAAAGTATCCTGACTGATGTGCAACCTTATAATGATTTTTTTTTCCATAATCTCTCACAGAGTTCTGTTCAAAGAAAAGCTAAAGAATTACTTTAAAACAGGACCTCAGAGTTTCATGATAGTACTCTGCATGTCAAAAGCTCATTCTGTATTTCAATTGTAAGAAATATTCTATCTTGATGATCAGTCAGTCAATTAAAAACAGAAAAGTAAACAACTACTCAAAATCTAAAACAAGAAGCAGCCAAACCCTTGAAACGTACCCTAAAAAATCCACGATCCCATCCACCCCAAATACTCCTTTCTGTGTCTAATTGTAATGGTTAAAGTCAAAGAAGATTGTCTTGAGTTATTTTCCTGCCAAATTAAAGGCATTGAGTTGTTCATATACCTCAGCCTTTACAGATCATATCAAATATATCTGAAATCTGCAGTGTAAGACCATTTTTTCCCCCTACTGTGGTGTTCAACCGAAAAGCAATTTCAATTGTTTGTTGTCAACATGAAAAACATTCAGGAAACTACACTCATCTCAATTCAAAGACGGCTTAGCTGTAATTAAACTTCTTTTTTTTTTTTTTTAATGGAGTTGCTTATATTTTGTAATTATGGAGGATATTTATTTACCTGTAAGGTTTGCAATTCTGCTTCCAACACATCTATTTGCTTGATATACCACTTTGCTCACCCTATTGCAGCTTTAGCTGTGTTTCAGTACACATACACACATGCACAGGTACATAAACAAAATGCTTATTAAAACACATCTGGTTTCATTGCTGTGCATATTTTGACACATTTAAAGAAGAATGACCTCTCAGTTCTTGAGTGCAATTCTGCCAGGGTTGAAGCCACTGTACAGGAAACATCCCACTGTATTTACATGAACTACACTCCTCTAATGAAGTTATGGCAGAAGAAAAGGTGTCAACATGTGCATTTCTTCAAAGCTGAATTAATTCTTTTTCTCTCTCACAATTTTTTTTAATACATTTGGTTTTGGTCATGTATACCCTGCTGGACACCCTCAAGTGCAATATAAGAAGAACACTTGAAAGCTACATAAATCCCCAAACGTCCATTTTAGTCTGTGAGACCCCACTTGGCACCTAAACCTTTATTTTCTAAGCTGGTTGAGTTCTGCAAATGCATATACCCAGTAGCACAGCCATCATGCCTGAGCTAATGGCAACAATTTCATGCCTTGAGACCATTTTCGATGCTTTGAGAAGTCTGTTCTGCTGGGCAAATTCAGTGTATTGCCTTTGCAATTACAGCAGTGATGGCACTTCTGTCAGAACTGTAACCAGAGGAGATGTCATTCTCTAATATTTGAACAAGTTAATAATATGTCCCCCATCTGGGAAACAGAAGACTTCCCATCTTAAATATCACCTATATTGCTTTCCTACCAGATAAGCACCCTCATTAATAATTAGAATCACAATTTTCTTAATTTCCTTCTGTTGTGTGATTGTCCCTCTGCATCATGGATATTTTTGCAGTATGGTTGCAATTAAGTGTTTCTTTGCCTCAGACTGGTGAACAGCTGCCTGCATAGCACATCCCATCACACAGGAAGGTCAAAGCCATGAACTTAAACTACTTCTGACTAAGGAAGATCAAAAATTATACTTCTAGTGCCAGGTAATTTTATCTTGGCATAATTTTAGCGTAGTGATAATATGCTGCCCTCTTGTCCTACTGCCCTAAAACCCAGTCATCCTCCTCAAAAACTCACTTTGCACCCACATTTCCTATAAAAACCATACAGGTTATAGCCCTGAGTCAACATTTCGAATACACATTTCTTTTGGGAACACTTGTGCTGTTTGGATTCTTATGAATCTCACTATTAGCTGAAAGTCTTGTTGTCTCTATTTGCTTAGGACAGAATTTTGGACCTAATCTGGATTTAGGAACACAAAATTTAGCTCTAGGTTACTCTGGCCTTTTATTTGTACACTGTTACTGTAAATGCAATGGGGAACCCAGATTGCTGAACTATCGACGTGGCCTTCATTTCTATCAGAATTGCTTGTGCTGTATTAAATAATTATGCAGGCATGAAAAATTAGTCAGAGACAGTAATGAAAGATTCTGAACTACCAAAGGAATGATAACTAATTTAATTCTCTTTTCCATTAAAATATTCATAAATATGCTGTACTACGTTATGGAATCAGTTCTTATTTAATGTCCATATAGCATTCAAAATTATATAATAACATAATTATCACTTATTATTAAAATTTTTTCATGTTGTGCATATGTGAGTTAGACTTTGCTGTTATTAGCAATTCAGCTGGTGTGGAAAATGATACAAGCTGGCACAAAAATAGAATCCAGCTTGTTGTAATGCTTTTAATATTCAAAGCTTCCGAAAGTGCTATATAGAACATGCTGTTGTTAGGTATCATTAAAGACCTCCCATTAACTGGGGAAAGCTGTTTGATGGCATCAAAGATAATTGAGAAGACGTTTCTTAATGTAAAACTAAAAATACAATTCTCAAACAAACTTATCCTAAAGAGAACAAGCTGGGGAGAGAACTGACATTTGTCCTCTCTTGATATTAAACAATATTTTAGGGAACTGACTTAAATTCACAAGGGGAATAAAGGATAATGAAGGCAGATATTTATTCTGAAATTTCATACTATTGCAACTGTATTTCAGAGTCTGATGACATACTATGCACATATTATTCACCTTTGGTTAGACAGCATGGGTTAAGATAGGAATATCATCCCAGACATTAGCCATTAATCTGGGTATCTCATTGCCATACTGAGGTTTAGGTTATACAAATAATAACTCCAGGCCATATTTTGACACCTTTATTCATGGCGAATGGCATCTTATGCAGCATCAATCCCACTAAAATCAGAAGGTTATATCCTGAGAAATGCATTAGTCAATGTAGCGGAATATTGTCCTTTGGCAACATCTGTGGGTGAAATTGTACTGTAAAACATTACTGCAGCAGCCAGAGCAGGTACCATAATGGCTTTGTATACGAATTTGAAACATATTCTGAGATAGTGGTTCCTGATAATGTCATTTCACTCACTCTTTCATTGTGTGATTCCTTGCCACAGAGCAGTAACGGCAATACAACACTAACATTTTATCAAAAACTGACAGTCAACTGACTTAACTCATGGATAAGAGTTATCAAAGTTATAACACTGAAACATATTTTGGACTCAAAGTCAGATAGAAATTTAGTGTGATGATCTTTAAAACTGCTTTAGTTTATTGTAGACCATTTTGAGACTCTATGTCTTTTCATTGTTATATGATTTTAACACTATCTTTCACAAACAAAATCACAGACAATTCTTTTAAAACCTACTTTAAACTTCTTTTGGTGGTAAATTAGCCTTTTTGGAGTCATTTCAGTCTACTTAAGTCTGTGCAATAGCCATAATATTGGAAAATACTATTGTAAGGCCTATAACTGTAATATTTACTAATGATGAGCCCCACTCTAATAAGCTCAAAGAACTACATTTCCAAGGAACTGGCTTTTGAGGAAATTAAAAAACAAACCAACCAACCAACTAAAAAACCCAAACCACAGAGAAAAGAAATGGCAAATATTACCGATGGAAAACCTGAAGTTCAAGAGAAAATAGAACATTTTATTTTATTTCGTCAGATACTCAGTTTTAGCATGATCTTAGCAGCTCGTGTAATCAACACCCCCTCACATCAACATTATTCCTGATAATACAATAATGAATGCATACCTGGTAATGGATGCATTATCCATTACCATCCGGTAAATGGATAATCAGTGTTGACTTCAAGAACGGGAGTTAGAGGAGAACCTTGGGTCTGATTTTAAACATCTTTGCCATTTGATTTCATGGTGCTACATCTGTGTCCTCAGCAAGATTTCTTAGGGAAAGACAGGGATCTGTGCATTTGAGGACAACCTAGGATGTCTTATAAGGTACTGAGCAAAATGAAGTAGTAAAAGCATTGCACTGCTGCCTGTGTCTTTCAGGGCTTGGTTTCAGTGCTACAAACAGCTTGGAGAGAAGCTGATCACATGTTGATAAGAGCTGCTCTGCTTTCCCTGACAGTAGTTCTCTAATGCTGTACAGAATGTTATCAAGCTGCCAAGGTTAGTCCCTACATCGTGATTTTTGTTACAGTAGGACAAGGACCTTGTGTTTCTTCCAGAAACTGGGAAAACCTTTCTGGAGTCTTTCCAACATTTTTAATGCAAGGGGTAAGGCCTGCTTTCTCAGAGTGTTGAACCCTGGTAAGATGTGTGGGCTCCTAATGAGAGCTCCCTGGACAGAAGTTTACAGCCCAGAAAGTGAGGCATTTGAACTTGGCCCCCAGCTCCTTTTCAGGAGTTCCCAGCCACTCTGTCTGGACTAAAGATGGGCTCATGCTTTGAGGAGGCATGTAGTAGACATGGGGATTTATCAAGCATGCTGGAACAGTCATCAGGCACTGAAACACTCCAGAGGACATCTCCCTTCCACTCAGACAAGAAAGGCTGGGTTTTTTCCTATGGTGTTTTAGGACCATTACTTTTTCCATGCTGAGAACTTCTGCATCACTTAGTTTATCAGTCAAGGACAAAATAGTTTTGGCCATAAAACATGGTCTCATGCACACCTTCCTCCATCAGGCAGCTCACCCAGGTCCTTTCCTGACTCACCTCTCTGGTTTCTTCATTCTCATTACCTGTGAAGGGGTTTTTAAGGGAAACTATTAGATTGTTCTCAATATGCTTATATGCTTCTTTGTTGTGTAGAGTGTCATGCTGTTTGATCCTCCACTGTCTTCCACTATTACCCAGCAAGTGCTGCCTCCTCTGAAGGTATTTTGTGCTTTCTATCTGTATTGTTGCCTTCTTTTCCTTGTCTCCCCTTAAAAATTCCTCATTCAGCACATGAAACTGAGATTTTTCAGAAATTAAACTGTGTCTGGTTATGAAACTTTTTTATGGGAATAACATAGGAGTGTCCATTGTATGAAGGTGACTATCTTTTGCCCCACTCTATTACCATCTACTACTACTGCCACTTTGCCAGATGTTTTCTGCAGAGCAAATAAAACTTAGAGTTTTTAACCCAACAGTAAGAAAACCTTATCTTGCCTCTAGAAACAGCTAAGATAATTTGTAAAAAAAATCCCCTCCCCCTCATCCCACAGACCCCAATACACACCAGAAATTAGTCCAAAGGAGACACAAGTAGCTTGGAAAATCTGAAATTAAGTGACAGTGTGACGGCAACACCCTGAAATTTTAATTAAAAAACAGCTTTAAGATTGGCTGAAACTAAGGGCAGGACTTGTAATTAGAATCTAGATAGTGAAAACAGCATAGCTACTGACACCAGGGCTAAAATGCATCCTTGGATTAGTATAGTGTAAGAAGTTCCTATCAACTTCAGAAGAAACATCTGCTCAGATCCAGCTGTGGATGGATTTCAGACTGAGTTTGCAGGAAGTCATGTGTGATGTCATTGTATATGCTGTGCTATGAGGTGAATAGGCATCAGTAGCATGTTAAGATGGTAAAAAAGATGAAAAGTTTTAAGTATAATTACTTTACAATGTAATCAAATTACACTATTGGGCGTTATAATATTTCATGACATGCACAGTGTCACAAATGGAAATTTTAATTTTTACTATGGATAAAATTATTACTTTATTACTTCCTTGATGTTTTCATTCTTCTTGTGGGAGAGTTCCAGGGAAACAAATGTGAGGATATGGGTGATGAATATGTCAAGTCGATGGCACTGTTCTGGGTTTAGTGGTTGTAGACAATTCGCTTTGATTTATTAAAAGTTAAGAGTGTTCATTAAAATAATTGAGACCCAGGTAAGTACAAAGAACAAAAGACAGGACTTCCTTTGGTAGACAGAGATGTACAAATGTAATATTAATGCTTAGTATGGGTAATGTAATAAATTGTCCACTAAACAAATCTGAATGCATTGGGAATCTAAGCCTTTCCAGGATTTGATGTTCATGCCAAAGCAATTCATGTTCTGCACATCATACGAGTAACAGGAGAGAAAAGCAAATTGAACGCTTGACTTCTATGTGGCTTAGTAATTAAATTCTGGGGCTTGAAAACATTGTCCCCCCACAAAAGTCCTTCCAAATAAATAAGTGGCCTATAAGTGCAGTTTTAGTAGAATTGACTTAGATGCATTCCAACCTACTACTACATACTTGCGCTTTTATTATTTAAGACAATATTTCCAGTTAACCCTTTTTAACACAATTGAAATTTCTCGAATATTTGCTCTGAGATTCTGCATTAAAGTTTAATTGTTGAACTTGTGTCTAGCACTCAAAGAATCACTTCATCATGTTGATTGTTACTGCCAAGTACATCTCAGTCCTTAGGACTCTGAGCAATTTTCAAGAGGGATTGGAGCTAACTAGGGCCAGTACCAACTTACCTCTATCTCATTCTCTGACTGTTTGTAAAAGAAAGTTCTTTTCCAACAACTTGAAATCTTTGATCTGCAGACTGCTTCTCACAGCATGCAATAATTTAAGGGTTAAACTCCCTTATCTATTGCCTCTCTTTAAGATGGTCACCAAATTCAGCTCACGGATTTAAGTCTAAGACTTGTCTCTCTGCAAAGCTATTGCACAATCTTAAGCCTATTTTACAACAGATCTACAATGATTTGATTTTTGGACTTTTCAATAGGACCATCTCCTTCCTAAGTCCTATATGCTGTCATTTTGTACATACCTGTGATGTTGGTCTAAGAACAGGAGAAGTGACTGCTCTCATCAGAGCAGAAGAAAAGCTTGTGCATTTCAAAATACGATCACTTCTGTGTTGTGATATTTCCCTTAATAAAGAAGTCTCCTCTCCCATAAGATCCTACAATGATGAATGCACCTGTATTCTGGGCAAAATAACTCATAGCAGGACTTTTTTCTCTGATCATTGACGTGAGATAGAGCAGACAGAGTGGCTAACAATGAAAAGTTATATTCTGTAAAGTGCAGAGGCCCATTTAGGCTTATAGGGTGCAGGGATCAACCTTAAGGTGCCATGTTGAAAACAATAATAATACTTTAGTAAACAGAAGAAACAAACATATTTATGAAATCTTGGCACCATTGAACACAATATCAAAACTTCTGTTAACTTCAGAGAAGCCGATATGAATACTCTCTTTTCAAATAGCACAGGCTGTAGAAAAAAGGGCCTGAAAAATTGTTCCACCTGCCAGACACAAAAAGCCAGCTGCTGAAATATCCTCCAATCCCCTTTAAGGGCAATTGCTAGGTTCTATTAGCTCCTGCCATCAACCTCCCAGTTTGAAAGCAGTGCCTAAGACCACAGGTAATATTACAAATAATGCTATATTTTTCTTCTTCTGAAACCACCTGCTTTTGTACTGCCTGCCTGCACAACAAGAACCAACCTAGAACACAGTAAAGCAAGTGCTGGGAAGTCACCCACTGGTCTCCAGTGATGAGGTGAAATAGGGATTAATTTCTTTCATATATGTCACCATCGCTGCATTTTGTACTGGTGTATCGGGGAATGTGGATGTTTTCTGTTCTGGTCTGTGTTTGACTCAGCCACCTGTGAAAGTTTTTTCTGTTTCCTGCCAAGTAGTGGGAAAACAAGGCCTGATAAACGAAAACTTCATCCTCGAAGACAGCACTCTGTATAAACTAAAAGTAATTAGTATCTTCCTATATTGGCTGATGGCCCTCCAAGGGCAACTGAAGGAGAAAGTGAAGAGGGAGGGAGATGAAGTGAGCCCCCAGACTCATTTAGGGAAGACCCCTCCAGGTGTATCACACAGGCGCGGGGAAATTCCAATGTACACATGCATGAGCAGAAGGAACATCACTGACATAACGGGGGGAGGGACAGAAGGCCTCTGGCTGGGCCGGTGCTGGCCACACCTGCCCAGGTAGACGTAACCAGCTAAACTATATAAAAGGCAGACAGCACCTGTGGGAGTGCTCTGGCAAGCTTCACATGGAGGACAATGTTACCTCAGCGGGGACGCCTGTTATCTTGTGGGCCTGCCAACACCCCAAGGATGCAGTTTCTGCCATGGGGAAATACTGGTCATTCTGGGGTCGGTAAGACAACCTCATAAGTAGCCCCTGCGTGAGTGGGAGGTTTTATTGAGGGTTTATTTCCTTTCCTCTTTTATGTCTCTCAGTTCCTCTGTTTCTTGGCCACTTCCTAGTAATAAATATTGGGCTTTCTGAGCTTTCAGCAGTGTTTTGTTTTCCATTTCGGCATCCCTCTGAACCCTCCCTGGAACAACTGGGAAGAAAATTTCTCCTTACAGTTTATTAGTGACATTTTGAGTCTTCCCGCCACCCCGCCCCCCTTCCGCCATTTTCCTTGATGAATATGAGGAGGCGGGTCATTAAAGTTTTAGATGAATGCACTGCATGATATTGAGCTTACATCAATGTGATGAACATTGCCTGCTTTCCCTTTCACTATCTTGGCTTATGTGTACAGTTTTAAAAGAATATTTAAACCTGAAAAAACTGTCCTATGAGCTCCAGTCTCCTGAGAACAAAGATGAGGCACTCAGCATCAGCGAGGAGGCAACGTCGTGCTGTTCCCTCTGACCAACAGTGCTGCTGTGCCTCACAGCTTTTCTGTCTCCTCCCCAGGGATAGACCTTCCCAGAAGGCTCCTGGCACTGCTGGGGGCTGCTCTCTGGCTGAACTGGTGGGACCACTGTAGACAAAGCCTGGGTTGCAGCCACAGTAGCTAAGGAGCACACCATGCACAAGTGCTTCTTCTGCTGTGTCAAAGCTGGGAGAGGGATGGAGAAGAAGACAAGATCTGGGATACATTCTCTCTATTGTTTTTAAGTTTTCGTCTCTGACAATTAATTTTCCAGTTCTCAAAGGCTGAGAGTGAAAAGGTTCACAGAAACATTATTTTTTGCTGTCCTTTGAGGAAAGATCTCATAGCCCATGGGGTAAAGATGCTTGCAAGAAGCACAGGATCTCTCCAGCTGAATCCCTATTCTTTAGCAGTGCTGTAATTACTACTCCTATAGGAGTTTTGGTTGGTTGGTAGGTTTGTTTTCTTTTTCTCAACGTCTTGCTATTTGTAAGTATCATATATGTGCTTGATCTCTTCCCCTTTTAAATAAATAGCAGTGACACTGGGGAAATCAAGAGGGGAAACAGACAAAGTTTGTTAGCACTAAAGTCTATTTTTTTTTTCATCCTGTCAGCTTTATTACATGACAAAATATAAGTTTAGATGAAACAGCAGGACTGATCCTACATCAAAATAAGGAATGAACTCTTCTGCTTAAAACTGTGCTTATATTAATATAACCATTGAATGGTAAGTGGACCTTTGAAGCTGAATGCTTAAAATAAAATTTCAAAATACACACACACAAATATTTCTGAGAATTTGACACTTGTTATGCATACTGCACTGTATGACCAACCAAGCGCTCTAAGCACAAACATCCATAACAGCAAATCCATAAAAAACCATGCAAAAAAAAAGCAGAGAAGACGTGGGAGTTCTCTTATCTGCAGACATCCCCAGTAGTTTAAAAGCAAACAAACAAAAATACATCACACACCTGCTATTGAGAAGAAAAATGAAGTATACACAAAGCAGTGAAAATTCATTACATGTATCTGAGTGAAACTGTGCAAGAACTTTTTGGCCCTAGATGCTTATTACTCAGTGCTTTGACCTCCATTAGAAGCGTCTTGTTGCATTTGACCTGTTTATATATTTATTGTGACATGTTTTACAAACAAAACTGCTTTTTTTGATTAGATATTTCAGTGCTTTTTTTAAGGTGTATAGTATGGCAGTGAAGCAATGCATGTGGTGACTTATAATAAGCTTTACAATGAGGCAAATATATGTTTTGATCAAAAGCATGACTGAACTGAAAAGAAGCCATTGTTCTCATAATTTCTAGTATGGGATTCAATGCCTTTGTGTCAGTTCTTGATCTCTGACCACAGAGAAAAAGAGGAACTAGGTGATCAACTGTGGGTTTAATATCACAGAAAACAGCCTGTTTTATCTGCAGCAACTGCACAAGCCTTACTAATGGCCAGACTTCGCGAAAGAAGATCTGGGGAAGGTCTTTGTACGCCTTCCAGCCTGCGCATTGGATTTATTTTAGGTGGGACACAGTGTGCGCAGAACTGAGCCCACCCTTTAATCCTAAGGTTCATCTGCCGGGGCCAAGCGAGCTTGGACAGTAGCAGCGAGGTCCTCAGGACGTAGGTGGATTGCCTTACAGGGCTGACGGGCTCCACCTGCCCGGGGAGTTTCCCCGACCGGGAATCGAACCTGGGCCTCGGCAGTTACAGTGCCGTATCCTTAACCACTAGACCACCAGGGGTTCCCGCAAGCCTTATTACTGTTATCCCAAATGACAACATAGTGTCACTATTGACATATTTGCTGTCTGATTCTTCAGTCACATGCTGCCATTGCCACAGTGCTATGTGAGAGTGGTAATTGAATTGATTTGGCACTGTACAGGCAGTACAGGCACTGATAGGCAGCAGATGGAGAAGACAACAGAAGATTAGAAAAACCGTGTCATGTTTCAGGCAAAAATGCTTGGAGTGAGACAAAGCCACGCATACAAACAGGCAAAACATCCACCAAAAAAGAAAGACTTGAAAGAAAAGAGTCAGGTGAAAGCTGGATGAATTGAAAGGATCAATAAAATTGTAAGATGTTTTGCCATTGTTAAAATTTCAGTTCTCATCCCTGCTTTTTCCCTGTTGCACTAGACTGGTTACTGACTGACCACGTGATTAGGCTTTTGGTCTTTCGATTTCACAGGTGAAAATGCAAAGTTATTTCAGTGCTTCTTATTTCCCAACTCTCTCACTTCATATCTTTACACGTTTAGGATTGTCTTTTTTTCCCTTCTGTTCTTTACCATACCTTTCTCCGAGAACATCATTTTGCATGCTGAAATTCAGTGCCCCACTGATGTGCAACCTACACTGTAGGTGATCTTTTACTCCATTTTTGGTAGGAAGACATCTGTCTTATGGTGATCTTAGTCTACTGCTAGCTCAACCATCCATGTTTGTAAAGGTATCTCTGTCGTAACAATAAGAAGAAATAATAACTGAAATCAGATTCAAAATGAGGACATGATGGATACAACTGAGTCTTTTATATTCCTTACAAGTTTTATCCATCTCTACCGTGTTGCAAGAGATTTTTTTTTTCCACAAGTATATGATTCTGTATATCAAATTTATTTAAACTTTGAGTTAAAAAAAGAAATAAAGAAAGAAGAAATTAATTATCATGACAGTTCATCTCTTTTTCCAAAAAATTATTTTTATATCCAACTCCCAGCAATTCTTCATTGTGCCACATTCTACTTTCATATCTTTACAGGATTAGTACTTAACAGTTTTTATTGAAATTTTTGATACAGCGTAAAGACAAGACAAGTAAAGCCCTAGGGACAAAGTATTGGATTTATGTATTCTCTTGTGTGTTATAGTAAACAAACAAAAAAACAAATACATTTTCCCACCGGATGTACAAAAGTAAACACGTAGAAAGAAGTTGCAAAGGAGAACTGCATTAATGGCAATTTAAATGTAACCAAACAATCAAAGCAATCTCTGGTGCAGTATTACTTTAACAAGAATAGTGAAGAACTTGCTACAAAGAAAAAAACCCAAATTCTTGTCACAGTGAAATGATGACAGAGCCTACAGAGCATGCTAAAAAGAGTAAACTAAACATGGTAATTGGAATTTTTGCTTGTCAGTGCAGCCTCTGAAGACTTAAGCATTTTGAGCTAAAATATTGAACTAGAAGAGAAATTGCCTGCAAGAGCTATGATGGCTGAATGTTACTGAAACATGTTTTGTATTTAAGTTTTTGTGTTTTGGTTTTGGGTTTTTTTTTGGTTGGTTGGTTGGTTGGGTTGGTTTGGTTTGGTTTTTTTTAATTCTTATTGCTTCAATCCAAACAGCTTTCCCCCTGCTGCCATTGCCAGTATTTTGGGACAATCTGGCTCTCAAGGAGTGGCACACACAGGCACAGCTCCCTCTGCTTGGGACAGCCATGGAGAAATGATGTAATGTTACTGCTGCTTCAAACTGAGTTTCACAGTAGCAAACAGCTCATTGCATAATAATATTCTGTAAAATGTGACCTTCACACCCTTAAACAAGAGGACTGTATTTTACTACCAGGAGGCTTGAATCTTTGTATTCAACCGGAATTATTTCCTGTGGCATAGTCAGAGAGATGACACCAAGTTTCTCAGTTATGTTCCCAATTTAATGGTAAATCAAGGAGCAATTGTAATTTGCACCAACATATCTAAATTGGGTTGTGAAAGCTCGTTTATTCTGAGATTCACTTCCCACTTTCTTGTCATGGAGATTATCAGGCTCCACGGAGACAGCAGACCTCTGCTTGGAAAGTAAATCCTACAGTGTTTAGTATCAGCTTTGATATGTGCCCCGGGCAACGTGCACAGGTGTCCTGTGTATAGAGCCCCTCAGCTGCTTGGAATAAATTCTGGTAAGTAATTTGTGCCACAAAGTAAAAGAATGCTGAAAATGTCTCCTCAGTTTGCCAGGTTCCTTGCTGCCAAGAGAGTTTATGTAAAGGGCTGTTTCTGCACTCTGGCACATCACTGCGAGGTCTCAGAGTTATCATAGAATGACTCCCACAGTGCTGACACCTTAGGCCCGAGTGATACGGCCATAGGGGAGTCCTGGTGCTCCTACTGTAGATTTGCACAGAATTAGGTGATGGGGGAAGTTTTAAGTAGGTTTCATCCTCTACTACCCTCTAATATTCTTGCTCCCTTGGATCTATTAATGATGGAGCAACCTTTCTCTCAGTACTTCTCTGGAACGTACCACGGCATCAGCAGCTTTTTTACCATTTCGCCATTAGCCACCATTGCAGCTGCCTTCATTGGAAATCCTTCTATAAATGCAGCCCTACAGCCTCCTCCAGTCCTTCCTGTCAAGCCTGCTCAGGTCTCTCAGCCATCCTTCTTTCTTTGGATAGCAAAAATTGAGTGGAATTAAAGCTATATAGGAAGAAAGTGGCCCTGCTTTCCATTTCATGAGGTCTTTTTATTCCTTTATTTATACATATGCCTCTCTTCTCACTCTTCACCCAACCACTTCACTTCCTTTTTTTTTTTGATTCCCTCCTATAACTGTAGTACCGCATGGTGCTCTTCTTCCTGCATATATTTTTGTTACGCACGTGTGTCACCTCATCTGATTCCCTTAGCTCACATCAACCTATGGAAACAGCTCCTATTTCCTTTCCAGCTCTCAGGCAGCAGAAGTTTCTGCCAGAGAGATCTGAAGAACTTCCCCCCTTGACTTTAAATTGTTTTTTCATGTCTCATTTTCAGTGGAGGACTTGGAGAACTTGGAGAAGGAAATGAAAATAAGAAGCACTAGTATTAAGAGACTTTACTGCTGTGAAGTTGGTCATTGAAATCCTGAGATTAGTTCTCAGACTACAGATTGCAAGGCAGTAATAAACTGTTTAGAAAATGAAAGTAAAATATGAATAAATGTAGCAATCCATTAAAGCGTAGTTAAGTATAAATTAAAGGCCACAATTATTGCAGAGTGAATTGTTTTTCTATCTCATCACATCAGTCACACTCAAGAAGTTTATGAATTCTGCAGCACTCTTCTCATTTAAAAGAGAGGGAATATCTCCTATATACTGAGACACCATTTTTAAGGAGACATCTTACATGGGAGCTGCTGTATGCCTATTGTGAAAAAAAACCACACCACAACAAATCACAGATTTCAAAAGAATGACTTTTGGAATGAACTGAATCTGAAAAATTAAATAGAAAGCATTTATACGAGATATATGTGATCATGCCTCCACTTAATTTTCTTGGAGATAACAGAAATGCACTAGTCTGGTCTGTTTCTACAAACTTGCAACTGCAGCTTCTGATTTGTTCTGCCCTGATATAATCCATCTGAATTCATGATATCACTCTGTGCTGCCACAGAGATGACTCGCGGGAAGCAGAGCAAAATGCAACAAATCCTGCCCTAGTGCTAATGGGTGTGACATAATGTCCCTTTACTACAAGGTCAGTTAGTTAAGAGCAGGTTGCCTACAATCTTGCTCTTGATAGTAAATTTAATTGGTTTGGCTGTCAGCTAATATCCTGGGGAAAAAATGATACAATGTAACCAGCTGATTTATATTTATTTATTCTATATTTGAATGTTTTACCTAGTAAGAAAGTCATTGCCTGAAATTGTGAGCGTTGCCCAAACATGAATATTTGCAGTGCTGATATTCCAGACTACTTTACCGTACTATTGCATTTTCAGTTGATGGTCTCTGCCTGTCTTTATTCAAGAATACACTAAACATTGTTGTTTAGTATACTGCCTTTGAAAATCACTCTTGAGACACCCAAGTAGACAGGAACTTTGTTAATTAGCAGTGGGAAATGGGAGTAAGAACAATTTTCTTTTCACAGAGAAAGCATTAGGTTTTTGTTTTTTACTTGGATATTAAAGCAATAAAGCCTTGATATGTTAATTTGTTGGATCTGAATGTGCTTAGGCTCTGTGATGAAGCTGTTTTGACACTGGATGATGGGGATGTTTTGATAGTGCATTTCTGAGGTTGTGCTGTTTTGACACAAAAGGCTTTGACAAGATATTTGTAAGGTCACTGTGACCTACCACTGCTGTTATGTGGAAGTGATGGAAATGTAAATGTACAGGCATCTAATCAATGGAATAAAGTACTGTGGAATATATGTAAATTGAGATGCAAATTAGCTAGTTTGGGTTATAAATGAGCATGTTTGAAAAATGCTTCATGGGAGCTTTCTTGACCATCTTGGTTTTCCAGTCCTGGAGGGAGAGAAGTATTTATCTTTGAAAACCTTATGAGGCCTTATAATGGCCTTCCAGCACTTAACTGGAGCCTACAGGAAAGATGGGGAGGGATGTTTTATGAGGCAGTCTGTTGGTAGGAAAAGGGATAACAGTTTGAAACTGAAACAGTGTAGATTTAGATTAGATATTACAAAGTAATTCTTTACTGTTAGGGTGGTGAAGCACTGGAACAGGCTGCCCAGAGTAGATGAGGATGTGTTCCCTGAAAGTGTTCAAGGGCAGGTTAGATGGGGCTTTGAGCAACCTGGTCTAGTGGAAGGTGTCCCTGCCCACGGCAGAGGGCTTGGAATGAGATGATTTTTAAGGTCTTTTCCAACCCAAAACATTTTTGTGATTCTGCGATTGTATGAAAGCAGTGTTATGGCCTCTTTCTGCTTATTAAGACAGGAAAAATTGTACCTTTAGAGTCCCATTTAGGAAAACTGGTGACTGTAAAAACCTTACAAATTTGAATTTAACAAAAGGAACCACCTTTAGTGGGCCTTGTGTAATCTCAGCCTAATTTCTGGTCAACCCCCAATGGAAAAGCTGATGGTTTTGTGACTGATGTAGAATCCACATCACAAAATTCATCTCCCCTCTTAAAGAAAAGAGGCTGCTGTCATTTCTGCTCCTGAGATAACACCAGGATAAAGCAGGCAGACTCAGCAATGCAAACTGCTGGGCTGGCAAAACTGCGGGAGGCAGTGAGGCAACACCCAGTGAAAGGATGCTGCTCTAGGCTGTGGGATGTTTGTGGCTGTCTTTTTTTTTTACTATATTGTGCCAGGCCAGACAAGTACTGAAGAATTCACAGGGGGCTGCTACACAAATAGAGCAGCCTGTTGTATTGGTGTGGTATGCAATTTAATGCCCTGACAGGAGATGGATCAGTATCATAGCGGGAGAGGTAAGGAGTCCAAGGAGATTAGTCACAGGAGGTGAAGAGAGAGAAGAAGCAAGAAGAGGAAAAAAGAAATGTTCCTTTTCTCTTTCAAAATTAATATTTATTTTTTTTTTTTTTTCAGATTTGGTCTATGTGCCTCTATGTATTTGGGGTTTGTTCTTTATCGTTGTTGTTATTATTATTATATATAGTACTATTATTACTATTACCATGACTATTACTATTTATTTGTTTATTTATTATTAAATATTTATTTATTTATTGTAATTATGTGTCTGTTTTATTGCTTTAAAAGCTGCCAGACCTTGATCTCAGTGAGTTGCTGGCTGAAGAGCTTGTTCTGGCCCCTATTTACAATCCTGTGCAATCTCAGTTTAATCGGTATGGTAGTCGGCTAAGAATAGCCTGTAGGTGGAAAAAAATCACTATAACATGATGCAGTTGATTTTACTTCAGCACGGCCTTGAGACAAGCCATATTGGCACATGGAATGTGTGTAGTAACTCCTCTTTCCCTGTACCAATTCACTCACTTGCAGATATAAATTTGTCCTTTCTCAAAACAATTTTAGAAAGTGTACAATAAACCACAGTTATTCTTTAGAAGGTAAGAGCAAGTATTAAAGAGATTGCAAACAAGGCAGCCCAACAGAGAAGCTGAAGATATCCCATTAAGTAAATGCATCATTCCTTGCTCCCTTCTGTACCCTTTCACCTACCTTATCACTTCCATCAATCTTCAATCACTCTAATCATCTCTTTCCAGCCTCTGCAACCTGCAAAGAGCATAAAAAGCCCTGCAGTGGCTTTGTGGTTTCATTTCTCTTCTCTTTGCTCCCAGCAACACAAATAAGTGATTTCACAATCGTTGGGAAGGGAGAGCAGAGGGAAAAAAGATTTAACCTACCTCATCTAATCAGAAGCTCCTAACAGATGGAGGGAAACTGTGCCTGCACCCAACAGGGAACTGAGCCAGGGTTCTTCCCTCATCACCAACTGCTGCCAGCTAAACATCTGAATTTCCTCTCTTCTGGAAGCTTACAAAAGCTCTAATCCAAGAAATGGCACCTCGTCTTCCCTCCCTCATGTCATCTCCTTCTCCCATAGCACGTGGCAGAACACCCTTCCAGACAGATGAGTTTCAACATTGTGACAATGTCTGAGTCACCACTTTCCACACACTGTCAAATCCACTGTAAGAAGAAAAAAATAAAAAATAATAAAAAAAAGAAGAAACCCAGCAAAAAGTGGTAGTACTTTCCCTTTTTATCATGTCCTTTCCAGGTTTCTTTTATCCAAATGGTTCAGAACACAACTGTGGACCATAGCTTCTGAAATATCGTGAAGAAGCACATTTTATATCAGGAGGGGAAATGGCAGAAATAAGGATAAACACAGCTACAAATAGCCAAGTCAAGGATCTTATCTGTGATTTACAAGACCTAAAATTCAAGTATCTTTCTGGCAAAAGGTAGCATCTATTAGCCATCCATTTGCATACTTGCCTTTTTCCAGAAATTTCATCCTGCACCTAACTAACCTCCAAACTGAAGATGATACCTTGGTCCCTGTCAGAGCACCAACTTCAGTTGCCAAAATTAAATCACTCATTACACAAATTACTCATTTCTGCTATTTGCCATGTCTGGGCTGAGTAGCAGGTATACATGGAAGACTATTTCAAAGTCCAGCTCCTGCCCGCTCATCCAGATGGGAAACACAGCCAGTATTCCTTGGCTCCTGTATTACTGTGTAGAGGATGGGACTGTCAGATCACGCAGATACGGGTCTATGAGTAGTCAGATCCAAGGGCTGGAAAGTCTGCAGTGCTCCCCAGGGTAGACACAGCTTTATAGGTCCTAGCACAGAAAATTTGGTAGTGATGTTCTTTAATATTCAGTTCCAGTGAGTTGTTAGCTCATGTGGAACCTTAAATATAAAAAACAACTTTACCTAGGACTGACCAGGTGAGATCTCTGGACATTTATTGCAAAACATATACCCAGTGCAATCCACCTGCTGAAGTTTAGCAGAATCACCCTTGTTAAAAATTTGGTTACAATTCTCTTCATTAGACAGTATTCTGTATTTCATCTTCCTTACAGGAAGGAGAACCCCCTTAAATACAAGTATGCAAGTGCTCAGCTGGGCATTAAAGACTCTCTGAGGAAGGGACCAGAAACAATGTTTGTTTCATGCAAGTTCATCAAGTTTTCGTTTTGCAATTGTTTAAGTGCAATAATGTTTTGATAGTCAACATGATGTTCCTGCTCAAACACTATACCATGGACTCCTCATGGATTCTCCCATGTTCAGTTTTGAGATTCAAGCAGAAAATTCTTTAAACTTTGCATTCAGTGTTTTCCTCAGAGGCCTACTGTGCATGCAACTACACAGATGTGCACCCACACCTCTTACATACACTGAAATGGAATCTAACAGTAAAAACCAAGCAAGTAAATTTTCCTAAAGTTTTAGAAGGGACAAGAACAATACTGTAATTTCTTGCTTAACACCTACTGTTATTACTTGATATAAATTATTTTATGGTTTGTTTTCCAGCTGGTTAATAATTCCTTCATGTAGCCAGTGTATTTGTCATATGCATCACAGTGAGTAAGATATGACTTCTGTTTCATAAGGACTTCCATATGTCCAGTAGCACAAATATGTACGTCGGTGTTACAATTGCATTTTGACAACTTCTGCAGAAAAATAGGTGCACTTTTTGTAGCTGATTTATTTCTCCTGCAGAAAATATCCTGGCAACAAATCCGCTTTATAAGTGTAATGAGATGTGTAGTAAATGGGCACAAATTGAAATGTAAAGAAATTATTTTAAAAAAGAAAAAAATAAAAAAAAACTTTTTGGTGTTTTTTTTTCTTTTTCACTGTTAGAGTGATTAAACACTGTCACAGGTTGTGCAGAGTCTGTTAAGTCTTTATCATTGGAGATATTCAAACCCCAGCTAGGCATGGCCCCGAGCAACACATCTGTAGGTGACACTCCTTTGAGTAGAGGCTTGGACTTGACAATTTCCAGAGATGTCTTCCAGCCTCAGGTGCTCTGTGAATCTAAATAGTCGTGTTTGCTGTACAGTCACAAAGGGGTAGTTTCTTTTTAGACAGTTGCATGAATTCCTCCTGTTGTCAAATTCAATGGCATCACTCATCTCTCTGCTTTTGTAATAGCTAAAGCTTATCAGAAATAAGAGAGACAATTCAGAGGTGATTTCTACCTTTCCAGGAAAGAGGGTTGAAACAAAGATGAACTTTGAAGCTATTGCAAATTATCAATGGTGAGTTAGAGATAACAGAGTGCATTTTCTTTAAGTGGGAGTTATTTACAATCTTTCATGTTAATAGTTCTTTTTTTAATGTTTAAAGGCTCTCCATCCTTTGAATGCAAAAATCTTTCAGGTAAACTAGAAATAGGAAGTGTTAATACACTGTTTGAGACAAAATAACCAAAATGAAGAATTGTATTCCTGAAACTGCATCCTAATCTGACATTCTATAAAGGGATGAAACTAAAAAGACAGGGATAAAATGTGATTGGATCAACTGTATAACTCACGTGTCAAACGTTCAGTAAGCCAGTGAGAGAATGTGATAAACTGCGAAGGTTAATTGCTAATGAAAAAGTAAACACAAAAAAGGTGCGGAAAGAGAAAGGAGAAGCCTGGAGTTTGTAATGATTTGGAGTTTGAATGCAGCATGCTTAGGGGACTATTGCCATACACCTTCTTTGTGACAAGTACAGTAAAATTAGTCATGGATCATCTAAGAGATTCCTAGCACTTAATAAAATGAGAATGAAACTGCCTTTTTTTCCTCAGGTTCAGACATCTGGGAAAACATTAATCAAACATACACATTCAGTGGGAGGAAAAATCTGGAGAACAGCAACGTTGAAAAAGTCTGAATGGATAATATTGGCAGAAGATTAGACGTGAATCTGCAATACAGTGTCACAGCAAAACAGCCATTTTTGAATTTTATTTTATTTTTATTTTTTTCAGTCTGCATACAAAGAACTATCACACTTTTATTCAGAAAGGAACAATAATCCCATTCTGTTCAAGAATGATGAAATGGAAAATCTTGGTTGATCCTGAAAGATGCTTAATGTTTCCTACTAAATGCCCTTGAGTGCCTCTGACACAGAAGTGGCCTGCCCCTTAGAAGGCAGCGTATGAGGTTGGACAACCTCTCGCCATAATGTTGCAGAGCAGTTGGAAGAGACTTCAAAGAAATGCAAAGCTAGTGATTGCTAAGGGAACTGACTTACAAGAAAAGATTAAAATGTTCTTATTATATCTGATTACATGCCTGGTGGGATGTAGTGAGGATCTTCCTATGAAGTAGACAGAAAAAGGGGAATTTTGTGATATTGGCCACTGCATAAGAGCTGATTCCTCATTTGGGGAAGAGAGTTGGTTCTCCTTTCTCTAGTGTGTAGAGGCAATCTCTTGGGCAATCTCTAATTTGCTTTTAGCTTATTTTTAACACTTCTTCTTAACCTAATTTAAATTGGCAGGTTTAAGAGTCTGGCTTTTTTTAATCTATGTGTTCGATTTTTTATTATTTCTAGTGAGTAGGTGATGATAACAAACAGTTACAAGTACAGAATGGGAAAGAGAAGTCACTGTGCAAGTGGACATAAGGAAGAGCAAGGGAATGACAGTCTAAATGGGACAGTTAACTTTGAATATCAGCAGAAATAGCTTCTCCCAGACTTTTCTATGTGCCCTGCTTGGTTTGCACAAAAGCATGACCCCTTTATCAGTTGCATATTCAGTTCTGCACTATATCTGTCTCAGTGAGCTTGCTTCCGCGTCCCTACCCACCCTGTTCTATTTTTTGTGTGTGTAGGCAATGATCATTGTGATTTTTTTTCCTTTGGTGTGCTGTGAACTTTGCCTCTCTGCAACTGCAGTTCTGCCCATTTGACAGTTTGGTACCTTGCAAGCTACTTTGAATAAAAAGTGCCCAGTTTTGCATTGCTGGTCTCTACCAGTGCGTGTCAGGTGTGAAAGAGGGCATTTATTTGACATCTTGCCTGCTGTTGGCCTAGGTCTGCAATTCAGAGCGCAGAGTCAGACCAGCTTCTGTAAGACCTTAGGGTTTGTAAGTTATTATGACAACTTTATCAGTATTACTGTAGAATGATTAGCAAAAGCACAAGATGCACTGCTTGCTAGTAAGCCAGACCTATTTTATTTAGTGAAACAGATAACAGTGGTCCCACCACCTTGATCACATTAATAAAGGTGACAGAATTTTTATCCTGGGAGACTCTGCTAACTCTCTCCTGCCTTTTTCTAAATAATAAAAAACACAAGAAAGAGCAATTTAACTATCACCTAAGCTACTGGAGGATGATACAAGATTTTGGAAACTGAGGGTAAAAGACATTGCACTGTAAGGAGGCTACCAGCTGCTGGGCAGTACCCACTCTTCTCACATAATTCCATTCTATGATTTTAACAGCTAAGAGAGCAGAGAAATAAAGAGAAACTCCTTCCCTAGAATCACATTTTCCCTGGACACTTAACCACTTAATCAGAGAAGGCTTTTGTGGTTTATGGGCTATGGTCTGTGGAGGATAAACAACAATGAAAAAAATTCACAGTTTAGAGGCCATATGATTGCCCTTCACCTGCCTGCCCCTTTTTTTTTTTTTGCTTGTGTGTGCAGTATTTTCTTATTTGATTAATGAACATTTAGTAGATTATCTCTTAAGGAGTACATAGACTACTTTGTGAATTTTGGAGGGGTATAGAACAAAGACCTATTAAAGTGGGAGAATATTATATGGTGTGGTTATGTTCCCACTTTATGTTTGTGGTTATGTTATTCCATTTTATTTTAAACCTAGTCTGTTGAACCGTGAAATAATCTTGAGAAATGTACTTTTCTTTTATGTAGCTGGTATTATGAGACTCAAAAAAACCATATCTAGGCTGAATAAAAGAAATATATATCTTTGCAAAATACAAGTAAGAAGATATAACTATTTAACTACTACTTCAAGAAACTGTGCAAAATTACACATGTTGCAACCAACATTGTTTCACATCCATGGGTAGAAATCAATCTAGGTTTCCAACAGATCTGTGCCTTGCATCTCTTCATCTCACACTCCTTAAACCTCTAATAACTCCATATTTCCTCCTACAATTACCCCTCCCACACATACCGCACCAGAGCAATATCCCTCTGTTTTCCCTAGTTCCCTCACATACTATGTGCCTCCTTTCCCTCTGTGTCCATCTCCGCAGTGTTCCCAGTAAACCATCTCCTCTACACACACAAGGTGTGCAAGAAGCAGCATATCAGTGGTTTGGAGCTCTGCATGTGGAGCCTGCCTAGCCAGACATGGCCCTTATCTGCTGGGAGAGACAGGCAGAAAGGCTGTGGGCTGAGCCGCCCCTGCCTGTCCTTCAGCACATTTCTGTCTTCCACCTAGTCGTGCATTTTCCCGAAGTTTCTGTATATTCGAAACCTGATGTTATCTCAGTTTAGTGAGACAGAAGTGGTTTGCTAAGGAAGGTGAGTTATGAGGCAAAAACCAAAACTCCTCCTTTTAAGCAAATTGTGAATCCGAAATTAACAGGCCCCGATTGAGAGAAAAATGTGGAGAAAGGAAGACAATAACAGCCCTTTATTAAAGAACATATAAGTGTTGGCAGAATAACAAAAAAAACCTCAAAGGAACAAATGAACTATAACCCTATACCCAAAACTTCCTTTCAATGAAAAAAAACCAGTTTGGTTGCGCCTTTGGCGCAATTCTACCCACAGTCAGTAGGAGGCGCTGTTGGATCGCTGGAGGTGCAGTACCTGCAGCGCTCATTGCTGAACGGCAGGGGCGCTGTTGGGCCCGGTGGTTGCCTTGGGTGGCACCAGCAATGGTGGCCCTTCCTCCACCGGGGAGGGGAGAGGGGGAAGGAAGGGGCTTCTGTCAGGAAAACTCACGTTGTCTGCAGCTGATGGCGCGCTCTCTCTCCCTTTCTCTCTCTCTCTCTCTCTCTCTCTCTCTCTCAAAAGCCTAAAGAGAAACTCCTGTCCGATGAAATCCAAAACAGGTCCCAGGAACCCAGCCGCGCTCTGACCACACCAGCCAAAAGTGTGAATTTTTTCCCGGGGAGGAAAAAAAAAAAGGGTCCTTTTTTCCCTTCCCCCCAGAGACAAAGGAAAGCCATCAGCTTGGAATGCCACCTGGCCAGCCAGCTCTTTTGTGATAGTTAAATGCCCCATCCCCCCAGACAAACCGAGCCTGCCTTCCTCAGAGGGAGAGGGGAAAGGGAGAAAAAATTCTAAACTATGTTCCTTTTCTTCATTAAACCTATGACAGATGTTCTTTCAGCAGTGTGACTGAAACACTGCTGTGAGTTGGAATATTATAGAAAGTAAAGGAGGAAAGACAGACATACAGGTACACAGAAAACTTTCTTGTATAACCTTCCTTTTCAAAGAAAACCAATCAAAAAAGATAAAAAACTTGCAGCCTTTAAGCCTCAAGTTGCCATAATTTTTTCTTCCTGCTGCTTCTCACCTTGGATTTGCTGTAAAAGACAGTTCGTGCCACACTTCTTGAGGGCAAGCACAAAGCACACAGAGGCAGCAACAGTGTTTTGAAACAATTGTCCAGAACCTCAGGGGTTAACAATGCCCAGAGCTTCCTGCCTCACTGCTCCCTAACTCTGTGCATTTCTTATGCAGAGCTGCCTTATAGCTGCGCTACTACGTTTTATCCTGCAAAAAAAAGCCTCAAAAATATGTTTCTGCTACAGAAATTACGCCCTTTGTAATCGGGGAAGAAAATGCCTATAAGATATGTTGCAGAGTTCTATGATACAGCATTCTGAAATGCACTTCATTAAATACCATGAAAGCTGGAACTTCAAAACCCATTGATTAAAATGAGAGCATTGCTGTACTCTGCTAATTAGGACTTAACACTATTCTTAGTTTGCACTATGCACAGCGAGTACACTTCTATTAATAGGTTTTTTTGGGGGGTAGGGAGACAGTGTTTATATTTTTATTTCTTTTTCCATGGCTTTTGTTTATATGTGGAAAGGCAGGAGCTGGCAGTCACCATTTTGAGATGCTTTGGTAAGAGGAGCTTTCCTGCTGGGAAAAACCAAACAAGAAGCAAAAGGGGAACAGAACAGTTGAGGACAGATAGCTGGGGTGAGGCTATAATGAACTATGAAATTCCTACAATTTTTTTTTAACCAGTATTTCTGGGGTTCAACATGGAAAATGCAATTTTGAACGTTTAAGGGAAAGGGCTACCAGCATGCAGGAAATAAAATAGGGCTTGTGCAAATACATGCAAATACATACAAGTATTGATAGTCAGCGTGGGAGCGGGGAATTTTAAATGTACACAACAAGCAGTGAGTCTAAATAGTTTTTTCTCTGCCACAGTCACTGGATTCAGTGCACGAGGAAAGTCTTCAGCAGATACATGAAAAACAGGTCCTGAAGGTGTATCAAAATATATAATATTGGTTACATCCAATGGAAGCAAAAGAAAAGTTAAAAAGCAAAGGGAAAAAATAGTCGCAAGCCTAGATCGCTTTCCTGGTACTAACAAGCTGCCTATGTAAAGTGCTGACAGGTTTTATACCAGTGGTGTAAAAAGATTCATGCTGGTCTCTCACTTCAGTCCAGAAAAGCCCAGCACTAACCCATCAGCAAATCAGCCACCTTAAGAGAGAGCTTTGTAGCCTTTCATCACACAGCAGCCTCAACCTTAATCTTTTCACTTCTAGGATGTCTGTCGAACTCCAGGCAGGTGATGCTCTTATGCCAAAGTAGTTATATAAACGAGGGTGTATCACCAACGCAACCTCCTGGTTGTGTTTGTCACCAGCCAAGGGCTCCCCCCAGCTGCTTGCTGGCGTTTAACAGGCAGCAATACCCAGTGGTGACGCACAAAGGCAGGAGCAGGAGCACAGGGCTCTCCTCTGCAAGAGCTCTTGGCTCCAGGAGAGTGTCTGGGCCAGCTGTAGCCGCCGAGTATCAGTATGCTTTCAGTTAATGCACTCTGAATCTACCACGGCTTCAAAAGTAGCACAGAATATATTTTATCTCAGTAGTTAATACACAATAAGATTTATGCTGTGTGATTGCAGGTGATCTGAACGTGCAGAAACCAAGCTCGCGAAGGGAGCCCCTGTTCCCCTGTGTAAACAAGTTCTTAATCTTTCTAGACTCTACCTGAGAAAGGAATTAGGATGCTGATCCTCAATTTTGTCAGTCTCCTCTCCGTCATCTGTGGGTGTTTACCGAAGCACTGGGTTGGTTACATAGTTTTTTACTTTATTCTCACAGGCTGTCCAATGTATGAAATCAGTGTCTAATTGAAGTTTCTATTTGCATGCTCTTCACAACCCTTAAAATATTCTGCTTGGAATGTCAGATGAGGTTAATTGAGGACCCTCTTGATAATGGTATTATTGGAATTCGAACATGGAGAATCCAATATTATTTCTAGGAGGATTCTGTAAGATTTATTTTTTCTCTTTTGGTTTCATCTTTGTATTGAGAATTAGTTGGTAGTTTAAATTCAAACTGGTTTTCAATATAGTGAAATTCGTAACATCCTAATGAATTCTAGAAATCATTCCTTCCTAGAAATAGGATGATGGCATTGCATTTAAATATTACATTTTGGATTCTACAACATATGAGAGTGTTTTAGACCCTTTTTTGGCTGATATGGCTGGAGGAATTTTTATTTCCTCTTGGCTATAAGCAGGAAATTATTTCTCCATTTTGGCTGAGATCAGCTATAATTACTGTTCTAGGCTGTTGCCTCAATATGACTGGAGTTGTATATTTACTTTTGGAATACTGACTGTAAGAGTAGTTTTTTGCCTACCAATAAACGTTGTTTAGGAACATTTTATTTTCCCTGCCATTTTTAGCAGACAGGTCATCTCCATGAGGAAACATGTTTATCCCTGTTTAAAATACAGAATAGCATGACAACAACCCAAGTGAAAGACATCTTTGTCAAAGGACTGAAGCATGCATTCAGATCTGAAAATGCAAATTTTATCACTCAAAAGATATGGAAATTTTTTTCCCCAAAACGTACCTTGCCATCCATTTTCCTATCTTCATAGTAAGTTCATGCTCTGTTGAAGCATTAGGTTTTACCTTGTGTTGGTAATATTTAATGTGTTCACATTCAATATATTTTTACAAATTCTGTAACACCAGTAAGCAGTGCCACAGTATATAAATTTAAATTCTTCATCCATCACCAAACCTATTTCAAACTAAAACTTATAATGATTTTAAAGAATATGTGTAATAGGTTTTAGTCCAAAGTTTGGTGAGATTATGTAAAGCCTGATACAAGGCTTTACCAAATGCTTTAAAATGTCCCCACTAACTTAATATCCAGGCATTCCTATATAGTTTAAAAATTCCATGATAAAATACTCAAGCAATTGTTTTAAATTAGAAGGGAAACTGCATATTTGTTTCCTAACACATCATACTCTTTTTCTGTATAACTGAAATGGCATTTGGATACAACTGTGATGTTCTTGCACTGTATCATTAGACAGATTTTAAAAATGGGTATTTCAGGCAATTCTCTACACAGATTTATTATTTCGTGTCCGATCCTTCAGAAAGAAAGAGAGGTCTCTTTTTACCTCCATATGGAGTCAATGTATTCCAAGGGTCATCCGCAGGGGACTGTTTGAAAACACTAATTTCATGCTCATGTTCATATCAGTCCGTGAACCGATGTTCACGTTCATATCAATTTTATACCATATGGTTTTTCTTTGCTCTGCTGGACGGTTCAGCAAAGTATCTTTCTTTTTGTTTTTTTAACTTAATATTCTGGCCTTTCGGTTTTACTCCTCTGCACACCTGTATTTGAGTCATGCACTGAGAAGGAGTGAGACAATGCTTTACTGTAGAACCATCAAGAAACCATCCTCCTCCTGCACAGCCATTGCTGTTGTTTCTGTGCAGAGGATACTCATTATCCAGTATGTGAAATTAGAATGGGAGAAAACAGTGAACAGCTCAAACAGAGAAGTAATTACCATGTAACAGAAATTACATGGTTGTGTTTATTTTTTAAAAATGTGTTGTGGAAAGTTTTTCTTATTTCTTTCCTTTTTTTAAACCTCAGATCCTTTTAAGTACTGTGGATTTCGATACCATCACTCTTTTCTGTCTTAAATATCTTAAATATCACACCATACTGGACAATCATTATTGCAGCAAAAAATATGATAAACTACATCATATAACTAAACACCTAACTCCTACATGTCCACTGGCTAACTAGAGAGAGGAAAAAAATGTGTGTAAAAAAACATTTTTATTTCTTCACAAAATAGCAGGTAAATTTAACCTTCCAAGAAAAGCTCAGATGTGATTTTGAATAGTGCTGAATAGTACTGAACACTGCAGTGACTGAGCAAGACAGGAGAAAAAGAGGTAGTTTGTAGATAAGGATGCCATAAAAGTCAAAGATTTAATAGATATGTTATTTTTGTATTTTTCTTAAGCAAGGTCCAAAGGTCAGAATCTTATGGTCCATCATCTACAGACTTAGAGCAAAGAAATAAGAGTTTGTCAAAGAGTTTATAAAAAATTTTATCTTTTCCATTCTTTTTTTTTTCCCAAGCAGCCAACCAAACCGCTCAATAAAAACAGTCATCAGGGATCAGAAATAAGAATTTGGGCTCCCCTGACAAGGCATTTTTCCCCTTACCAGCTAAGAATCTGGTCCAAACACTCTAGGTTGTAAAGGGGACAGGGTCCTTACAACAGATTTATTTTTATTCATTTTCATATGGTTCATGAAAGCCAAATTGTTTTCAGAAAGGATACAGGAGCAAGGATGAGATTCCTACTTTTCCTTGTCCTTCATGGAAGGCTGTGTTTTCTCCTAAAAGCTCCATGTTCACCTCTGTTTCACGGCACTGGGAAAAGCAAACTCAGATGCCCACGTGCTACAATCCTGTTGATAGTAACCACAGATCACTCTGTAAAACATGTCTAGCCAACGGCAAGAGGAGCTGTTGTGAGGGACAGGTGTCCAGATGGATTGCCCTGTTCTTTATGCATGTGCAGAAGCTTTCCCTGCAGCTTTTCAAGCTGCTTCTTATCCTCTCCCTTTTAGATGGGAACTTAGATTTGTCTTTCTCTGCTGGCCCTCTCCCTAAGGTGTTATAGCAAAGAGAGGTGATTTGTCCATGGGTTATTAGAGTAGACACCACATACTCTAGGAATTCCCAGTGCATAAATAATGTCCTTGCTAATTAATTTATTTGTGTTTGAGTCTCTTGTCCTGTCCTGTTACTGGCACTTGTGATTATTAGAACAGAAAGCCCAAGTCCTTTCGCAGTCTTTGTGATATGGTTGCCTCTTGTGTTAACTAGTGGGCTGCTCTGTACACCATCCTTGGAATGAAAATTAGCCGCTCTGCAGAAAGCAACAGCAGGGAAAAGAGAAAAATCGTGGAGTTTTAAACCCCACAACCATATGTGAGTTAAAATTCATAATAATAAAAAAAAGGATTGCTGTCACGGTAAACCTGAAGATTAACAAGGAAGACATACAAAACACCAAAGAGACTGTTATCTCAGTGAAATGAGATGCCACCTTTTAAAAAGAAGAAGAATTAAGTTGGTTATAACAAAAGCATATCCAACTGTGTGAGATGAGGATTTCATTGGAAGAAGTAAATAGCAGTTTTACTCTTCCAGTGCATTACCCAAGTGATGCCATATGAATCTGAAGTTGTTGCAAATGTCTTGTCCGGAACTTCGCCCTCCCAAGGAGAGCTGCTCGTTGAGAGGAAACTGATGGAGACAAAGCCAGCTCCTTTGGCTCCCACAGGAGAGGGATAAATGTAGAGGACAAAAGCTGCAATTTGAGCCCACTACCACCATTAGGTCACAGAGATGAGACATTCCATGAGGGACAGGTTTTGCTCTGACATGCACAAGAGATACCAAAAGCACAGCTCATGGTGCAGTTGCGGCCTATCCCCTTGTCCTTGACCAGCCCCTTCCCAGCTATACCTGAGCAGTAAGAAGACAAGATCTTCACTGTGAGATGGGATTTAGTAAACAGTTAAAAAAAATGGCATTTCTTGTCTGACCACTTTTATCACTGCTACCAACTGTCACTATATAGATTACCAGTAGCTACAAGAAATACAACTAGATCTCACCTGGCAGATGTTCCGAGCGCTACAGCAGAGTCTTGTCTGGGTGAAGGAGACAAAAATAAAAGTTTATCAAAGAGTTCTGATTGCTAGAAGTAGTCACCACGGCTCTTAATGGAAAGTTACATTTTGCAGAACAATCTATAGATGCTATCTCACAGCTGTCACAGTGAAATTACCTTCACAGAAGTAAGCCAGGAGTCTCCTAGGAGTCACAGGGTGTGCAAATGTCCTGAATCTGAGTACCCCGGCGGTGCAAAGTTATCTCTCATTCTCATTTAAAAAAAAATGCAGCGAGGAAAGATTTCACATTATTCTTTAGGATAACATGAAAACTGCATCAATTCTGGACTGTAACATTCTTATTCTACCCAAAAGTAATTTGCTTCCTATGCATAAGTAAACTGCTATTTTGTTTTGTGCATCTCTAAAAGTATGTATTTTTTCCCTTTGCAACAAAAACTCTGTGTGAAAGTAAATATATAAATTACTTCTAGCACTGTATGGTAACTATACAGAGTGCCTGACTAACAGTTCAGAAGCCTGAGAAAGAAGCCCCTTGGGGTGGGGGGTGGAGGTGGGGTTTGTCTATTCTGAGAGCTATGGAAATAATCAAGAAACTGAAGAGCAACAATAGTCACCTCAGAGAAGTAAAAAAAGTTTGAACCATGAAAAAGTTTGGCAAACAGCCTACAGAAAATGCAAGGGAGCTGGATGTGGGATTTTTTTCCTCTTTATTTTCTGTGGTAAGAAGAATGATATAAAAATATGTGTGTTGGGAATTTTGGTTTCCCAGGGGCTGGGTGTATGTGAGAAGAAAGTTTGACCTAAAATTAAGAAGGTAAAAATGTAGGCTACATAGTGGAAAATATTTTGTAATGCTGAAAACTGTTAGGGAAATAAAAAAAACCTTGCTATTGAATGAAAAAATGCACTCAAAACTAAAATTCCATACATGCCCTGAAGAATGTAAATTCTGAAGCCACAAGTCTTGGCTTTAGAATTCAATCTAAAAATGTAAGATCTTTTCTTCCCCTTATTCAGTAATACAGAGGCTAAACTGATGTTCACTGTAATGTGTACTCCAAAAGAATTTCCAGAATGGGAAAGCTATATTATAGCCTAATAAGGGTTCCTGAAAAATCCAGATCTGGAGAAGGTGGTAAGACATGAAAGCATAATTCCTCTTCTCAGTTTAAGATCAAAACTGCAACATGTAAAGGGTTTCAGAATATGTTTTAATAGAAGCTGTGGAGGAAAGAGAGGGCTATGTACTAAACTAGTGGCTGAAGTTTGTTGCACCTTAATGGAGACCTGTCAGTAGCAAGTTATTACTGAATTGCTTGATTCTTCGGACAGAATATTAGAAATAGACAAGTTCTGACAAGGAGCAATCCAGTTCTTGCACCCCAAATGTCTAGATCCTTCAGGACATTTATCATGGCTGTCAAAACTGGATTCACAGTCCAGGTGTTTCAAGAAAGAGCAGGAACCTGTTCTTGCTTTGGGAGAAGGGGCCAATATTTTCATTCTTTCTTCCCTTCCTTTGCTTACAGCCTTTTCACCTACTCCTGTCTGGAGTCCATCCAGTGGTAAACTATCCACACGAGCAGGTGGGGCTCCCTGTGGCCCTTTCCTAGTGAGGAAGCTGCACCGAGGCCACATCTCCTGTAAAATAAGTACAGCAAATTGAGCTTTCATCTCAGCCACTCCCATGTCAGCAGCTCAGTGCTGAGAAATGACAGGTCTGCAGAGTCACTGGGGGAGGAGGGGAGAGGAGTGAGTGCTTTGTTTCATTATCCTACTTCAGGTTGATTGCCACAGTATTATCTTAAAAGCGTAAAGATTTGGCAAATAGATTTCTGGTAATTAGCATTCATAATATTGTAATACTGGCTGCCTGGATCTTTCACTGGGTATTTACTCACAGCAGAAAGAAGTAGCCAACCTCTCACATTCTCTATCTCCTCAGTGGACCAGCTGGTAGACAAGTGCACCAGGCTCACAGATCAGACACACTCCTGTGGCAAGTAACAAAGAGGGGACTACGTGTCTGTCGGGGCTGGAGAGAGATACATTTCATCCTTCATGAGGAAGCCCATGCCAGCTGTGCTACACCAGCATGTTTGTAGGCATTATTGTCATGACATCCTGATGCCAGGTGAAACTCTGCTGTCATTTACTGCCTTGGTTGAGGCTGAAGTCCAGCACATATAATAAAAAGGAGCTGTAGGTAAGTAGTCAAGAATGAAGGGAGTATGAATGTCAGATATTGATGAAACAGTGTACCCAGTTTGCAGCTGCACTACAGGGGGAAATCCAAAAGAAAGTATCACAAAAGCAATAGGTGTCACAGATTGCCTTCCACAGTGGGAGGTGAGCAGCATTGTTACCTGGAGAAAAAATATACTTAGATAATAATTCACAAAGAATTAGACTGTATGAACTCTCTTGAGAAACTGTGCATCTAACACATCCAATGGTAAAGTATCAGCAAAAACTACAACACTGCCTTCTACAACTATCTCAGGCAGGACACACTGTCTGAGACAGATCAGAACAAACCACTTGGATCCCCAAAATGACTGCTCACAATGAGATCACAGCCTTCTGATCACTCCCCAGATTTGCACCTATTTCAGGGGATAATTTGGAGTATATGTTGGCCTAAGCAAGCATATGCACCAAAATGAAATAGTTTGCCAGTGCAAACTAGAGGAAACTCTCTATCTGCCAGCTATGATACTGGCTGGGAGCTTGGGCAGCTACCACATAAACACCTGTTTTCATTTTCTGAACGGTGCTGTGACACGGGGTTAAGCAGTGACATGAAACTTTTCATATGGCCATGATCTGGGTTCAAAGCTCCATAAACAGCTCTTAGTTGAAAATGCTGTGTAATTTTTTTTGGTTTTTCCCCTTTGTTGCATGTAGTTCGTCCTTGGAGTAAGAAGAGCCTCTGTGCTCGTCTGGGCTTCAGAACAGCAGTTCCCTTGAACACAGCAGGCATTCAACCTGAGGCTGACCACGTGCAGGTATTGAGCCATGAAGCTTCAAGTGTGAAGGCTTGTCTTGCATAAAGAGGGAATTACAAGCTGCTAGTAGGGTGGGATAGCTTCTATTTGAAAATAAGAGAAACTGCACTAACAGAAATTTAATGTAAGGTAAAATAATAAAAGGAGACCAACCCACTTAATTTTAGGAGAATTCATGAGTCAAAATGTAATACCTTTAGTTAGGAAATAATTGCACACATATGACCTGAGGGAACATTCAGAATTTGCTGGAAAAAATGACACATGTCATTAAATTTAATTATATAATCATAAATATTTGAGATTGGAAAGGCCCAGAAAGTCAATTAAGTCCCCTTTCTTGTCAACGCAGGACTGTTCCCTATTGTATATATGCTGGTATGTTTTCCTCAGACTATTAGAACTCATTGTCAGGAGGATTTGCCTTAAATTCTACCTCAAGTTTCCATTTCTTAATTTCATCCCATTACTCCCTGATATGCCTGCTCGTTTCCTGCTGAGTAATTCCTTTCCTTCCCTAGTGTGTATGTCAGTCAAATATTTGTAGATGGTTAGAATGACTCTCCTTAGTTATCACTTAGCCATATTATACATGTTTATTTAGTTCTTTTAATCTTCCTCACAGGTAAATCCCTCCAGTCTCTGAATTATTTTGTTACTCTTTTCTGAACTCTCTCTTTCCCAACATTTTTTGTAGTCATATTGGCTGCAGTATTCTAGTTCTTGCCATCCAGAGCCACGGAAAAATTAGGGGTGCTATTGCATCTCTGCTGCATGTGCTGTGCCTTTGTGTCTGACCCACTACAATTTTTTTACCCTGATCTATCATGCTGAGCACCATGCAAGGATGGAGAGAGGTCAAGACAACCTCTGTTTTTATAATTCTGCCCTGCAGCTATCCCTTATGGTGCTGTCAGCTGAGAAGACATTTCTTCTTCTAAAATCTTACTTCTGATACTTTTTCTGCCTAAAGATGTTGCAGTGTGAGCCTTTTACTGCAATGGGCAATAACTTCACTTATACTTCCCCTCTCTTTCTGTGCTTCTTTACTGTGTGTTTAGGAGGAGACCAGTAAGAGTGGGAGAATAGACAGAGCAAGAAGAGAGAAAAAAAAAAAGTAGCTTACTGCAACAACAGTAAAAAAAGCCTTCTCTCCTGGGTTTGTCATCCCACAGTTTAGTAGACTAGGATGAGGAAAAGGCTCTGGAGAGTCACCATTATGAAAATTCAAGAATGAAGACTGAAGTAAGGAGACAAAATAGTACAGAAATAACTTAATGGGGCAAGCTGACAAGGGAGATGAAAACAGGTAGGACAGTGAATGTATTATCTTCCTGGCCAGCACCTAGCAACAGATTCTACACTTGAATAATTGGTGCTGCCTTGATTGCTTTGGATGGCTTTGCTTTGACTTTTGCTTGCTTTGATACTTCCATTTACACTAAAACAATTTTTTCTTCCTCAGACCTTTGTTCAATGGGGTTGAAAGGTGGATCCACCATGCAGACTCTAGCTTTGCTTTTCTGGCAGAGCCTCAGCCTTTGTACAAGGTCCATAGTGAGGTCCATCTCTTTAATGTCTTGGCACTAACATGGAGTAATTTCTAACAGTACGCTGAGTAAGAGTTGAGGATTTAGAATAACCAAGCTGATGCTCAGGGTTAAAAAGCGATTAGTCAGCTTTTTCTCTTGAGACTTTACCTGATTAAATGGAACCAAATATTAAATATTAAATAAAAATATTAAATATTAAGTAAATGTTGCCCAAGAAATACTAGATTAAAATATATGTATCGGTTGTATCAGTGTTCAAGCTCAGGGATTTTGTAGTGTTTGCTTTATGCTTATCTCTTTCACTTTTCATTTCATCTTGTAAAATCATGACAATTGATAGAGCTGTGCAGGAATGCAAAAAGTAAATGTAAAAATCTGCATACATAAAGGTATATATGTAAATATACCACTAAAAGGATGAGGGTCTACATAAAGGACGACCTATTTCTTCTCCCTTTCTTAAAGTGCTCAGCTGGGGTTTTTTGGGTTTTTTTTGCTGGGGTTTTTCCTTGAAAATAAAGACAGGGTTACTCGGAGAGGTAGGACCATCTGTAGCACTAGGGTGTTCCAGAGCTGTAACGGTATTTAGGCACCTGAGTGACAACTTGGAAGACATGAGGTTGTCTCTCAGAGTATGTTTAAGCATTTATTTATATGACCATTGCCATGATATTTGTTACAAATAATAGAAATTTTGTTGTTTTCTGATTTTTTTCATGTAGCTGCCTTTCGCATAAACACATCTGATAAGCCATTATGAGAGTAACTTTTGAAATCATTCCATGGGAAGGAAGTGACCCTTGAGAGAAATCTATTTCAAACAACAGGACAAGCATCAGTGTTTCCATCTTTAATACAAGACTATATTTTCCAACCTAGCCACCAATTTTGTGTACATGCAGCCATACACAAAAGAGTGCCCATGTGCGGCTTCAGATGAATAACCTGTACCTGAAGCTGACAGGACTCAAGGAAACCATCACCTGCTTGTGAAAATGGTGCTTAAACAAGGGATCCTGAAGAGCTCTCCTCATCAAAACATTTTACTCTTGCATTTTATGGATCTAGTACCTGCACTGCAACAAAGGCAATGAGAGCCTTGTACCGTGAGACCCTGCTTTTACAGGATAGCTTGGCCCTGGTTGTCCACAATCCCAGGACTATTCCCCTAGGGTTTATTTTGGGTGCTAAAGTTGAAAACTGAAGTCCTGAAATAAATTGAGATGACCAATACTGAAAGCTTTTTGCCTTTTGTGTATCTAATCTGTCAGGTAGTCAGCATGATACAGAAAGAAGGGTGTTTATGAAGCATTTTTCCCAACTTACACCATTTGCTTAGCCTGTGTCCGAAATGCTATGACACTCTAAGTTGTTTCTTCTCCCCCTAAAAAGGTTTTGAGACATTAAAAAAAAAAAAAAAAAAAAAGGCAAAACATGCAGAGATTAAGCTCCAGCCTTCAAATCTCCTTACTTTAGTTCTTCGTTTTGGTGGCTCAGAAAATAAAGGTTATCAGCTCTTGGATTATGCAAACTGACATGATACATTTTGTTTCATTTTCTCCAGAGTGCACGCATCAACTTATCCATAAAGTATTGATTGCAAGGGGTTGAAGCTGCCTGCACAGCGCTGGCTGATTTCATAAGAGATTTTATTTGCAATTCTGCCACAAAAACAAGGTGTTGTTGTTACTTATAATGAAAGTATGAGATGCTGAAGACATGCAGGTGTCTGTGGGAGAGTGTCTTGCACTCTAATATCCAAGTTTGTGTTTTAAGCATGGTATAGGTGAAAACATGAGGAAGTCATTGCACTTGATTCACTCCTCTGGGGTAAATTGCCTTCAAAGCTTTGTTTTCCCTGCTACATCTGTTATACTGCTTACTCTCTCTTTTCCATACATCTGTATCTACAAGGGATTTCCCAGGCAGAATCATGTAGCTAGGTGCCAAACATTTGGTCAGTGCACAAACAGTAAAGATAATGTTTCAAGGATGTATCATACACTGAGCTCCTTCTCAACACATCCTGGAAAACATGTCCTGGAAGAATCATCCTCGATGAGCAGAGCTATATGGCACAATTGCAGAAACCCTGAGCATCCCAGTGCATGCCTGGACAACAGGTAAAGCAGAGCCCTAACATGTCTGAGAGGACCAGGCATGTGGCAGAGCCTTCACGCAACTAAAAATCTCAAAGCTCTGGGAAAACTTGCAAAGTCTTTGATAGAAGCTGAACAGAACTTCCTCAGACAAAAGGTTGTTTCTGAGAAACCCGCAGCCACTACAGGGTTTTGACATAAGAGTCACTGAAGGGATTGCTCAAGCTCCTGGGGCAATGGCACACATGCATCTTCTTTCTTCATCCTCTTCATTTCCTTAAGGAGAGGGCAGGCAGTGCTGCCTCCGGCTCTTGGATTAGAGTCACAGGTGTTTTGTGTTTCTGGTGTATACACAGGTATATGCTTTTATCTTTGGACTGAACAGCCTGTCAGCCTGTCCCAGTGCCCTGGAGCACCAGGTGGCCCCAGACCGACAGCTGTGCCTGCATGAGATGGCAGAGCTGGTCAACACTCCCGCCCTCGCTTCCCCCCTCCGCCGCTCCGCCACCTCCTGTTAGGAATTGTTGCTTGCTACCCCTTGCTTCCTTTCTTATCGTGTCCTCAGCCTTGGAATTCTTGCTTGCTAGCCCTGGTTTCCTTTTTTGTCGTGTCCTCAGCCCTCAATTCTGAGAGGCAGCAGCACAGTCCACCTCCACAAGTGGTTTTCCAATAACCAGTTGATAATGAGGATGCGGCGGAGGTCAGGGCGCCGGGATCGAGCCGGGAAAAGCGCTGCTGTGCCACCTCTTCCGTGACGAGTGCTCACACTACAACTCACAAACAGCTTGCTAACATTTCAAATAGATTTTTTTAACCTTCTCCGAACGGCATAATAATTTCCTACCTGCATTCAGGATAGGTCAGGCATTTCACTACAGGCACATGATAAATACGATCATGCCTGACTTCCAGTAGGTGCCAAGCATTTCCGAAGTTTCGTGATGCTCAAACAGATTTGTGTCAGAAACAAAATGGACATCGCTGCCTGTTGGATTTTATCTGTTCAGGCAGCGGTTTGTTGCCTTCTGGTTCCTCGGAGCGGCGGGCGCAGGCAGTGCCACCCTGCCGCGGGGTGGGGGGAGCGCTCGGCTGACCCAGATTTTGAAACACTGTGGAATAAAAATGTACAGCTCCTATTAGTCGTGACTGATGACTGGAGTAACAAACTTATTATGTAGCGAGGTATCTTCGGGTTTTGCAGAGTCCCTGTGGTGTGGTTCTGTACGTTGGGTCTTGTACTTTCTTTACGTGGAGCATACAATTTTTTTCTTTTTTTTTTCCAGTTTCTGCATCTTAATTTGTCACCTTTGTGTCACACCTTATTGAAAAGGATTTCTCAAAACCAGAGGGGTCCAGCTGATTAATGAAACTCACATATCCTTTCATAAACATATATTTAAGGATTTTAATAATACCATGTTGCAGCAGCTTCTTGTGCTCTTGTTTTAGGGAGTCAGCATTTGCACGACGAAAGACAGCATCAGTCACTTTCTCAGATTTTGTAGCCCATCTGCCCTCCACAGGAGATCCCTGGAGATGTCATTACTGAAGGGATGACACATTCTTGTGTAAGTGCTCACAGTCTCTGCAGAGCAAGGAGTCGGGAATTTAACATGCAACTTATAGTAGAGTAGACCAGTATCAAAAAATGTCTATTCTTCTCCTTAATTTTTGCTTTTAAATTCATAGAAACTAGACGTAACTACTGCCAGGTCAGAACTAAAGATTTTTAATTCCTGTTCAGGCCTGGATTGGTACTGCTGAACTCCATTGTGCCTCTGGGAATTGGACACAGTATTTGCACTTACCACTGAGCTGTCACGCTGACCAGCTGCTGCCCAAGAAGGTCCTTGAAAACATAAGTGATATATATGGGGAGGAAGGTTTATGGTTGTAATGGAACAGGGCTTCAGTAATGAGTCTTGGCTAGGGTAAGACATCTAGAGAGACTACCTGTTCCGTCCAATGAAATGCGAGATAATTTGCCAGTTGTCTCAGAGGAAAAATTATTTTATTTTTCTTGTTACTTCTTCCACAACAAATACTTCTGTTTTTTCTATTAGTATATGCAATATGGTACATCAAACATGCCTGTGTTTACTATGCAGCAAGTTCTGTGCTTTGTTTTTTGTTTGGATCACACACACTAAAACACAGAGCAGCGATCTGATAGCAATGTAAGCTTTGTATTGAGGTTAGCACTAATATGTAGCAGAACTCCTTGTGCTTAAAACACAGCTATGGTAAGCTGAATTATTGTTGCTGTGCAGTTTTCATAGTTATTACTTGGTAGGTTGCCTCTTCAATGTCAAATTAGAAGTCGTTCAACTAGAACCATTGCAGTGGTGCCTCTTGAGGTTTGTAGGTCCAAATACTCGAAGTATATTACACATTTTTCTGAACAGTTGTGCTTTCACAGGGGTCTGTATTAGAACAGCATGAAATCTGCTGCTGTTTACCCTGGTTTCATCTAAACCTCACTGGTGGGTTCACTTTATGCAGTGTCAGCAGCACTGAGAGTCAAACTCTGCTTCAGACAAACTTGAAACTTAAAAGAAAACTTGAACTTAGCCTCCTGAATCCCTTCCAATACCTTTTTCTTTTCCATTCTTTTCTTCAAGGGCAAATTTGCATTTAGCTTTCTGATATTGAGTGAACACCAAACAAACCATATTTTACTGCTTTTCAGGAGCCATTTTATTTTACAGTTTTGCCTCCCCGTCTGCCCTGCCTTGCACACATTCATCCACGTCACACACTTGCAGAAGAAAAGAAAGGAGGATGGGAAGCAAAAATAGATTTCATTCACATTTTTTGTCTTACATGCTTTTGAGCATGGAGGATGCATTTTCTGTGTTAAAGTGTTTGTTTGAGTGCTGGTTGTGAGGACCATAAAACTGAGGCCAGAATGGAAGGGCCGATGAAAACATTCGAGGAATCAACTGCCTTATTCAAGTGAAGAGAAATTTCAGGGAAGAAGTGCTTACAGATTATAAAAACACATATACTGAACATAAAGGTAGAAAGCCTTTTTCTGTACCTTAGTAATTAAAACAGAGAAGTGTTGTGGTCCTCATTTCACTGTTAAGGAATGTTTTTATCTAATATAAAAGGAAGGTAAAATTTTAAACATAGACAATTAATTTTAGTTAAAATTATTAAAACCGAACATTATATACATTATATATTCTACAATGCATTGGAGTCTCCAGGGAACCTCTTAGAGTTTTAGATTCAAAGCAAAAAACTGACTGAAAATCTACCCTTGATCATGGTTATTAAAACAGATATCATGAACCTGAATTGGTCCTTGTGCAGTTTAATTCCTCTGTCTTTGTGTAAGAAGATGAACTGTCATAAATTTTGGGTTGATACATCTTTTTCTTTTTCTAGAGAAAAGATGAGAATTTTTCCCTCTATTGCAGCTTTTATTTGCAAAGAGTGATTGGATAACTGGGTTCAAAGGGACCAAGATCCACTAAAATATTTTCGTTATGTGGTGGGTGTAACTTTTTTATGTGAAATAATGACAGATTCTAACAATCAGAAGAGACTCCTTATAGCCCCTTTTCCGTGAAAAGGATGTGCATACATGTGACAGTTGCTTTACTTGTCAGACACCAGCATTTATAAAAGCAGCACCTTCTCTAATTCCTTTCTCTATACAACCAGGTTTACAACCAGGTGCGCACAGGTACACATCACATTTTTCTTCGAAATTATCTTTCTGTGGCCCTGCCCAACATTTTCCTTATATATATTTAAATGAGTCTGTTTCATTTTGCTACTGGGAAGCAATGCGACATCTGGATTCTTACCAGATTTCTCCAGAGTAGGGATGGGGTTGTTGCACTGTCTAAAAGGCAGCTGTGATGGATAAAATTGATTAATACTGAGACTTATGGAACCATCCTATGAGAGTTTCCCTTTGGAGTCACACTCACACCAATGCACTGAACACAGGAAGCAGAGGGTCTGTGGAGCACCTTTATGCAACAGAGCTCGCAGTGTTGGGCAGGGAAAGTCCTGAGCTTCCTCAAAGCCCAGTGCAGATTAAACCAGGCTAATAGGAGGTGGGAAGCTCTCTCCAAAAGGCTTTCACAGAGTCTCGGTGTGAGTGTATGGCTGCAGCTTCACCTCTGAAACCTATCCAGAGACATTTCTGTGCATAAAATCTGATGTGTTGGCCCAAATGTTGGAAGTCATACCAAGCATCCTGCTCAGGCTTCCCAACAGGGAAGTCATGCTTACATCGGAAGATGCTGGGCAGAGTCTGCTGTAAGATTAATGAGGGGAAGTAAAGGCTCAATAGAAATGACAAGGAGAAGTATCAAATGAAATCCTCTGCAGGACTCTCCTGTGTGCATAGTGTAGCACAAACCCCTCAGCTACATAAGAAAGAAAAATAAAATCTTTCTAGGTCTTTTTATTGTGAAAGATTAACTTGAGATCAGAGACTTGTATCACGCTGCGCCAATGCCTCTGGGTTTTGCAATATAGTTATTGGTACAGACTTTTAAGGACTAAAATGTCAAACTAGCTCAGTAGTTGTGTGAAATCTAATAATTTTGTACAGATTACAGTGCCTCTGTATTTGAAATGGATTTTTAAATTCCAGTGGCTGTAACTGCATCTTTAGCCGTTCCTTGATTGTTTGTAGATGTTACGAATGCCTTTGGATCAAGAGAGAGTGATAATGACTTTGATCATAGAAATGGACTTGCAGCTGGATTCTCAGGAGAGCTTTCTACATTGGATAATTGGTCACATATTGAAATGTGCTCATCAAAGAGGTGTTACGGGGACAGTAAAGGGAACCAAGTTTTGCCTGCAAAATGGAGATCAGAAACTGGAACAGGTATAATGAATCTGATTTCTCATGGAAGTTCAGGTGAAACTCAAACCCCATTATTTAAATCACTAATTTTAATCTGCAACAATTGCTGAAGGTATGCATTACCTTATTTCCAGTGCAATTCCATTTATTACAGAATGTGTCAAAGAAACATAGAAAATTGTTCTTTGCAGGGCAAGCTACTGCTTAAGTGTCACAAGTGTCTAGCCTTTATTGATTCAGATTCTGAGTTCTTTATGTGATATAACCATCCTAAGCAGATGTGCTGAGTATCCTAAGCAGATGACAATGTGCTGAAAGGCAGTATATTGTATGTGCAAAAAGAACAGTGTGAAAGGATCTATGGCTCAGTGATGTCTTGTTTTTTTACTGTTGCTGTGGAGTTGAAAGCCCATCTGTCCTCCTTATTATGTTAAATTCATTCAGGAGTCACTCAGCTGAAGTATCCTTAACCTAGTGCTTCTGCAAACTAGTACATCTACATAGAGAATAGTTATTAAAATAAACATCTCATTATCAGCGTCCTAATGCAGTACCATTGTGAATAATCAATGAGGTCTCTGGCAATCATGGGAATTATACAATATAATTGAGTTATTTATAATAAAATTGCTAAAGAGTTGCTGACTTTCCCAGTTAAACATTTTTTTTCTTTCTTTCATACAGTCTGCTGATCTTGCTCTGAGTTTTGAACACACTATATTTTCTTCTTTTTCCTAACATAACTTTAGAATAGACATATATTAAGCTAAGCACAGGTTTATAGAAAATCATGAAGTCACACTGCAGAATCATATTAAGTTCCCTAAGCTTTAATACCATCACTCCAGGTAAGAATTCTATGCTGTCTTCCAGAATGAAATAGAAGCTGAAAAGATACAATAAGAATTTTTTTCTATGTTGCTTCCATCTCATATGGACAGTCTATATTTTGCCCTTTTCACTTTAGTCTCTTAGTCAGCCATGCAGCAAAATGGATTTGAATTCCCTGCACACCCATTACAGAGAACAGGTAAGAATCAGGCTAATTCTGAAGCCTCAGCTCTGAGTAAACAAATATAGGAATAAGAAGCTTCCAGCAGATACAATAAAGGCATAAAAATGTCTTTGCTTTGCAAGCTTATGCAGCCCTCCCCATTTGTTCCTGCTTCTCTGCTGGTGGTGGCATGCACACAGAAGTCCTGGTAGAAAGCTACCAGTGGCTACTCCTCCTCCCTGAGATTTCCAGGTTGGGTTAAATGATGATGAAGATGATGCAGATTTGACCCAAAAGTGAATGAAAGAGCATCCAGGTTCTGCAGTTTCAGAAGAGTGATCTCTATCAGGTGGGTGTAGATAATCATCTGGAACTAGTAAGGTTTTAAGCAACCCAAAAAAGGTTGTTACCCACTGGCATGCAGCTATGATTTTGCCCTCTAGACTATTTGACAACGTAGAATAGGGATGTGCTGATTATCTTCAGATTTATTACAAATTTTTTCCTCTCTCCATAAGATGCTCCAGCAATTATTTGGACCCTCAGAGTTAGACTGTCATTAGAAGTCATTGTCTAGGTCTGCATTAGGACAACTCCATTGTGAGACCATTGATATCAGTGGATTTGGATGAGTGTCCAAGAGATTGATGCAGATGCTGTACTTTTGATTGCATTTTAAGGGGGCAGTAGGCTGGTCCCCTTTTCTGTGGGTACAGGATTTGAAGTACTGTCATTGTTGCAAGAATGAAAGGTTAGAATACGTTCAAGTCACCGTCATGAAAATTAAAGGAATCAAATTCAGAGATCCTATTCTGGATCAAGAAAAAAACTCAAGAGAAGAGCAGTTAAGGCTTGCTTATTTATCAGGCAGTTGATTTTGTAGGTGAGCTACACTGTAGCTGAGGGGCTTTCCTGTTGACTCACAGCAGTGAGCCAAGAAGGACAGCTCAGAAGTTCAGCTGGGAAAAAACTGCACTCTGCAGGCTCAGTAGTCCTTCCAAACAGAGCACTTTGTATAGGGACACCATGTGTCTGTGGGAGTAGGGTGGGAGAGGTAAAACATAATCATGACTGGTATAAAATAAAAGTTAGACTTAGATTCTCGTGGCTTGAAGGGTCCTCAGCCAGCCTTAGAGGCAGACTACGACAAATCAAGTGAAGACTTATAGGAGATGCTGCCTTGCAACTTTTTTAATGCACCAGAGTGTTGATGGAGGAAGGGTCTTGCCAGCTGTTTTTCCTCATTTGAAAAGCTGTACTGCTGTGTTTCATTTCACTTAATGCAAAAATGGCAGAGGGAGGGAGACAGGCGAAAAGCATCCATATCAGACACAACAGAAGGAAATATGGGAGGAGGGTGGAGAGGTGGGTTGGTGTTGTCTGTTTTATGGCCTTTCTGTGCCATCTGAATGGTACAAAAGGCTAAAAACCAGCTTGAGCATCTGTGTTACTGTCTGCACCACTATGATAATGAAAATCCACAAATGATCAGAGGAATAAACAACATTTCAAGTTTCCCGAGGTTATATAAGAGAAATATTTATTCTATCTGAAGAAAAACTATGCAGAGAAGTATTGCAGTTAAAGAAAGGTATAATGTGTTCACAATATGAGGGAGAAAAGCAGCACAGCGAGCAACCTTAACTAGGGTGTTTCCAAACTTTTGACTGCCTAACCATGCAACCTTAATGCTCTGTTACCATATTTATCATGCACAGAGTATTATAGAGACACATATAACACCAACTGTCTGGCTAGATATAGATATCTTATTTTTATTGGAATTTTATCCTCAGTCTCCTCTCTGCTTCTCTTTTCGCAGTTTTTCTTAAGCAGAATGTGAAACTAATGTTTTAAAATTTGAGCTGCACTTTTGAACTTATGATATTTGAAAGCAATTTTTTCTCATCACAGCCTGAAAATGATATGTTGTTACACGGGAAATGTTGCACATCTCAAAACTCTCCACTTACAGAAGACATGGTCTGATCCTTTCAAAGGCGTGGGATGCATATAAAAAAAGTATCAAGATTACTTGGCTCATTGGAAATTATCACTGCAACTCTTTCCTCTGTCTCTTTTTAATTTGTGTAAGTGCCAAAGTTGTCTCTTAAAAATATTTAAAATTCATATTCTGTCATGTAGTTCATTTTGAAATGCGAGCTTGTCTGTGAAAGCTGTGCTATGCGTTTTGGTGTTTATGCTATATAAAAATATTAATGTAAATTTCAGCTCAGCTCCACAATTAGATCTAAGACAGAAATTATTAAAGCACTTGAATGATCCCCAAGACCAAATCCGGTCTGCCCAATGAGAGCCAATAACACTGGGCTCCTCCAACTCTAAGATTATCAAAGGGTCTTAGCACCCAAGTGGTCTCACAGATGTCAGTACCTAAGTCTACCATCTAATGATAGACAATTTCTTTCTATTTTATTACAAAGGAATATGATTTTTGGAGACGAAGAGAGGGGACAGAAGATGGAACACAATCCTCTAGCCCAGTGAGATCATTGTCTTGAATTTGTGGGAGTTAGATGGAATTACAAAACAGTCCTCAAAGCAAGGAAGAGAAAGCCTTGGCTCCTCCTAGAGAAGGGGTATCAGAAGGGAGATGGTGCTTTTTGTTAATTCTGAGCAGGATCAGATGCAAGATAGGTACAGAAGGGAACTTTCTGGTGAAAGCCCAAGTATCCTTACCCTTTGGGATGCCAGGGAGGTTAAGAAAGGGTTTTGTGAGTTTTGTTCTTTGATTCAGTTGTCTAAATCTCACAGAAAACTTACTCAGGGCATCTATTGACCTCTGCTGAATTTATTTTTTTCCCTTGTGGTTTTTTCCTGATTAATTATGCATCTATTTTTTATATATGTATACATGTTAACCCTGCAACTCCTCCCATCTTACGAATCAGATCAAATTCTGACAAAGGTAAGACCAAATTATTCTCTAATTTTACTCCCAGAGTTCAGTTAACTATACTTAGGAAGCATTTGTCATGGAGGAAAAGCTGTAGTGTTGATTTTGCCTCCAGTAATCACCCATCTATCTAATCAATCATACTTGACCAGATTATGTGGAAATCTGATTAGCTCACATAAGAATGTAAAAGAGTTTCTTACTCCCTTTGGTAAACACATCAGTCCAATAACCCAGACATCAACAGAAACAAGGTTTACACTTTACGGAGGAGAATGAATAATCCTAATGATATGCTGATCATAAGTGCACACAACCACCAGGAAGGTTGTAGGCAGCTGAGGAGAGAAATCCTTCATCTCTTAAGCTGGTCAGACTCAAAGATTTGCTTGGTTAGCTGATCTTGCTTTCTTTGAGAAGGCCTAAGTGCTTCACGCAACAGCTCAATATGCAACATTAATTTTAGTTAACAAATTGCTTGTAGCCCTACAGCTCTATCATATTTTTACTGTAGCCAAGGTGAGGAAAAAAAATAAATTTGAGGCAATTCAGGCACAGGTAAATAGCCCGTTATTATCTATGAACCATTGTCATTATGGTCACTTCATAAAAAATCATGTGTTTCCCATGGTTCATTAAATCTGTTTTACTGCCCGAATAAATGAGCTACTTTGAGATGTCAGCAACAACCCCAGGCTTTATTCCACTAAGAAATGGCAATCAGCAACAAGAAAGACATCCCAGAAAACATACTTTACAAAATTCATGGGGTTATTAATTCATAATGTTAAATGTTTTTGGCATCTAACTAGCTACAGAATTTCTTCTAGATGTGCACTTATAAGCAAAAGGAAAAGATTAACTTCGCTTTAGCAACTTTGACACCTTTATTCTTTTGGAAAAAAATAAATGGAACATTCTCAAAATGGAAATTTTCTATTTCAGCAGGTCTATCTACCAGACTGTCAGTAAATGTCTTCAAAATGGCCAGCAGGTGGCTTCCGCCAAGACTTGTCAACAAGGGAGAAAAAAAAGCCCCATGTTATTGAATCAGAAAGACTGAAGAAAAGAGAAGGGGAGCGGATGTCCTGTTCCCTTCAGACACGGGTTTGTACTGCCCTTGCCACAAACAGATTTCAGAGCAGGCCAGGCTCCTTAATGTGACTGTAGTTGTTCCTGAGCAGGTACTTACATGATGGCAAATGGAATTTATATCATGCTATATATACAGGAATGTTGTGAAGAGGGATAGCACAGCGGAAAGCTGGTGCTGTGGTTTGAAGAGGAACACCCTAGAAACAAGGGAGGACGGGGAACTCCATCTTCCATTAGAGCATTCAAACAACTCAGACTCCCAGTTCCTCTGGAGGGAAGGGTGGGAGAAGAGGAAAGCAGGGAAAAAGACCTCAAAGAGAAGTCAGGAGAGGTCACTTTGTCTCAAACACAGAAACAATGAAAGTCACTAAAAATTTGAAGGAAAGCCCAGGAGAAAAGGACCCACCCTTCTCAAGAGGGATACCGGTTTTCCAGCTTTCATATGTTTTACTTCTCAAATTTTAGGTTCTGAATTTTCCCTGCTTGTTTAAAGTGTGAGGCTTTTAGAACCCTTTTTCGCCTAATAAATCCTGATTTAAAAGTTTACAAAACCATCCACTTCTGGTTGATGGGAAGGGTTTGCTTTTCATTTCAAGGCCCTCCTGGTGTAGGGCTTGTGAGCAAGTAACCCTACACCACCAGGTGTAGTTGTCGGTAGTGACAAATCCCCCAAAATAAAGCATAGCTAAGGAATAATGTTGAATCAATCTAGGATTGCTGTACAGTGACAATTAGAGGAAACTCTGCCTCCCTCCCTCTCTCATCCCAGCACCAAAACCTGCAAGAAGATTTGTGAATATATGCAGAGGTATACATTCTTGAAGGTATACAGTGAAAAGATTCATGTTGATGTGTGTCCATATTTTGGCCTACATGGTGATCTTTTTGTACACTCCCAGGCAAAGCATAAACCTGCCCATGACCCAACACTGACTGTGGAGCAGCCTGTGCTCCAAAACAGCCTCAACCAGGATATTGAACATGTTTGGGTTTTTCGCCACCACCACCGGAGTGCAACAAGGTGTATGTGGAATATGTACAACATATTATATTGGTTTCTAGCTACTTGCCAAAATTTGACGTTAGGAAATTTGCATGGCTCTTGTTGTAGCCAGGTGACAGATATTAAGCGAGGGGTGCCATTGTTGGGATTATCAATATCAGATTTTCTACTATAGCCCTGTTGTAATGAGATCATACACATTTCTCAAGCTGCAATCACAACTTCCACTGAAAGAATGAGGCTGAATAATAATAAAAGCAGAAAGCATTTTAAGTAAATAGAATTTCCCAGATACTGCATAATGGTGTTTGTTATTGCTATCTTTTATGAGCCTTCAGAAATATATTGTATAAGAATCATTTCCTTCAATATAAGCTGTTATCATGGAGGTCTCCTATGTCAATTGTTATTTTAAATGTATTTCCTTACAGTCTCGACATTATGAAAACATAAATTAATGTGACCTCTTTGCTTCCATTCTATGTTCTTATAAAGCCTCTCTGTAGCTCTCCAAAGAACAGTTTCATGATGCTTTGTACAAATGCAGCCTAAACCACTCCAAATACTAAGATCCATTTTGGCAGTAAAAATTCATTTTATGTACAGCTTTTGGAGCCCCCAAAAAGCCAAGGCCTCTCAGTGAACATTGCACAGAGCATTTTTTGCTGGGCTTGAGAGTTAAGAAGCATGTAGACGATCTCCCTGCTCCGCTCTCCTGATGGAAAACCTCCATGAGCCTGAGCAAGTGCCGCTTCTTTTGAAGAGCTTGTGGGAGCATAAACAGGAAGCCTGACAGGGCCAGCAGCCAGTGCAACAACATCACTCTGGCAAATGTAGAAGGGAGGGCAGACTATTTTCATGAGCTATAGTACATTATTTCCCTCTTGCCTAAAGCTTGCCATTGGCAAAAAGACAAAGCCAACAAAAACTCCTACGGCGAAATGCACATTCCTGATTAATATTTCCCTATTAAGACCATTGTCCAGTTTTGCAGAGTTTGCTTTTTGTTTTGATATATATTTATTGTTGCTGGCAGAGAGTAACAAACAAAATTTTGTTATTTTATCACGTCAAGTTCTGGCTACTGGATCTTGCTATTGTAAAAGAGCTGTATAATTTCAAAAATTCTTCCTTAGGTAGTTAAAGTCTTGTTTACAGGCAAAAGAGAAACATATCTTATATATAAGGTCAAAATTTATCATTAGTACAATTGAAATCCTAACAGTCTAAGTAAGAATGATTATTAGCCCAGGTACAATTGTTATGGAAACAGAAAGTCTATGCAGAAAATGTTCAGTAATAAAAATAGTAATGCAGTTACATTTTTACACATTTACTCAGTTTCTACCTCTTCTCACAAAGTTATGCTCACCCTTTTGGCATTCCTCTTATCCCTAAGGCTGGGGGTTTCATTCTGGTGGTGACTGTGTTCACAGCAAGTTGTCAGCATCCAAAGTCTTTTGCCAGGAGGAATATAATTTCACTTGGAAGTTTTCCTCTTTCTCTGTCTTGGATTCATTCAGGGTCACTTTTATAGCATGTCTGCTAACATGCTTTTACAGTTAACCTTTATTTCATTAATCTGCACCTCCACGCTACAGCCATTTTTTATGGTGGCTTTACATATGTTAGATATTAATTTTGTTTGTTTGCTTGCTTATCCTAAAAAAACAGTAGGTCCACATTTCTTTAGCTGTGGGGTTTCTGGTGTCAATCTGTGGCTGATATCTCATCATTCCAAATCTGTATCCCTCCACACTGCACCCCACGTCTCTCTTATCCTGCCTGGACTGTATTTACCTGTATTGGCAAAACCATGGTGGCACCACAGAAAGATAAACAAAAGTAAAGCAAATCTGCCATAAAGTCCTAAAGAGTTAGAGAAATTTCGTTCACAACCAAACCAATTGAAAAAAAGCTGCAGGCAGGTCAGGGAAAGTTCAGACAGAACAAGTCCTGACACCCTGCAAACTCAGTGCAAAGCTTATGGCATGTTTCTAACCATGGCAATACTGTATTACAGATCTACATAATGACAGTCTGATCTTCTATAATATCTTTTCATCTTAGAAACATGAAACAGATTTATCTTCTTTATGCTTTTACTGTAGAACATGAATTTCACCCCCCAAGTTATTCTACAATTCTTATAAGTGCTTTGCTTTTTGATCTTCAATAAAATGTTTACATGGTAGTGATATCAAAATAGTTATATAATATAACATGTATAGGTTAGTGAAATTCATCATAATGGACAAGGTACTAAATTTCTTGGTTCTCACCTGTCTAGACAGTGTTTCTTGCTTCTTTAGCCTCCAGCATTTTTAATTCTGTGATCCAATACGGCTTAAAACAAACCTAGAAATTTTAACGTATAAAGAAAGAGAAAAAGCTGGTAGATGGAGAGCCTTGTATAAGCAAAGATAACGACTGATGAGACTATCACTTTATTTTAAAAAGTATCACATGTCCAGACCCCATCACTGGATTATCTAGCACATGTCCACTACAATTAGCTTTAATGAAATCTCATACTCTTATTTCCTGAGGTATGACATTTGAAGTCATGGTATCTTTTATGGATATTTTATTTTGGCCTGTTTCCCCCTACTACCAAAAAGTTTTTGTACCATGTCCCATATTTTGTGTAATCCAAAACAGGGGCATGTCATCTCAGAAACTACTGATTTTTAACAGAGGAAGCATGGGTTCAATCATTATCAAATATAAGAAAATTCCTGTATCAAATACAGGAAAAAACTCAGACAGAAGTCTGCATCTCACCAGTCTTGGCTGGGCAGCTTCTCAAGGAACAGGTTTGGCCAGTTAGCGGGTTGCTAGGCAGTGTTCAGTGCTAGCCATTGCAACAACTCTTGTCCAGATGGAAAAAAAATTGCTAGATAAATAAGAACAAACAAGGAGAAGATAAGGTGGTTTTAAGACCCTTACAAGTTTCTATCTTCAGCCTTCTTGCTATAGTTTTTCTTGCCAACAAGACCACAGTTTTTTCCCTGATTCCCCACACATCAATACAGGAGGTGCAGAACTGTTGCTCTGAAGAGCAGCTGGGGATGAAACAGCTGGAATGGGCCCTTCTCCATCAGCAGCCCTATGCTACAAGTCTGCTCTCATCCGCCTGTCACACCGTAAATGTAACAGAGACAAGGGAAAAGGGGAGTCAAGTTAGTGTTCGTAAACCACCCTCATCAATGCTGTGTCCACTCTGGTAACCACAGTGGGACTTTCCTGCTAATTTTCCATTAGTTGCTACCAAGCATGGAGATAATGACAAAGATAACCACTAATAGGAATGGAAACAGGGGTTTATACTCCTTAACAATTAGATCAGAACACAAAGAACTAGTGCTGAAAAGGTTCACATTACCAGGAACACAGTCTACAGTAGAAATATCTTCAGGTCTTTGCTGTTATTACCAGAAGTATTACATTTTTGTTAAGGTCCTTAGTACAAGTCTTGTGAGACAACAGTTGTCTCTTAAAAACATACAAAAAAATCTGTCTTAAATTTACATATAGGAAAAACACGGCACAGCCGTGAAGTAGTTTGTAGATTCTTTAGTCCTAAGTATCCTATCTGTTTCCTTTGGGTTTTTGCTTCCACCTGATTCCTATTAATTTTTTTAATTATGAGATTTCATAGAAGAATATTTCTTGTCTCTGTGGCAGATGCACAGACTTGATACCATAGAATGCTGTACAGCTGATCTGTTCTGAGTGAGAAAAAACAGTTCTTATTCTGCTGCTTCTTTTCTATTTCAGCAAGCTCTAGATACCCCAGCTAGAAGGAGAGGACAATAGTACGAGATGCTGCCTGCATATACAGTGAGCAGCAGCTTCTGTTCTGATAAATTTATGATTAGCCACTCCATTCATCTCAATGAGACGTGAACTTTTAAGTTTGCATGGTGCATTAGGGCCTCAAGTGAGCAAGGCATTTAAGCATGGGCTTAAATCCATCCATATGCAGGAAACCAATTAAGTACATGCTTAATTTTAATGATGGATCCTCTACTGAGGCCTATAAAGTTAAACTGCTATTGAACTTGGACAGTGCCCCCTTTCTCCTTATTTAAAAAAAAAAAAGCAACAAAGAAGTTCTATGCAAGAGATCATGTCAGTTCAAAACACAGCTTTTCCACTGCCATGTGCAACTATCAGGGACTGAAATAGTGAAGATTAGTTGCAATAACTTTAACCTATTCAGTAAACAAATGTGACAGGAGGTAGAAGGGTTAATTCATGAAAATCAACTTGCCTAATGAGACCGGGCAATTCAGAGTGGCAACACAAGGCTTCTGCCTCTTCACTGACTGCAGAGGCAGCCTAGGGAGATTAATATGTCTAGGCAGTGAGCTAGCAGTCATTCTGTATTTGTGTAACCAGACCTAGAATTCAACAGTCTTCTACAGTAGACAGTATAAAAGCACAAGGTAAATTAGCTAATGCTATATTTCTTTTCCTTTGCATTTTTAACTGCAGCCTTAATCATTCCATTGACAGTGTCATAGATGCCTTTATTTTGTTTTCTAAGCACTGTTATGATCAGACCAACCAAAGCTATAAACTTATTTCACACCGAGATACATATGATGCCTATTGATGTCAAAATTAGAGGTTTCTGAAGAAACAGTGCTGCAACCTTATTATTGCTTCACTAATTGCTCATCCAGTTTGGACTGGGTATGACATTTCATAATATATTCCATTTCACCCTTTTTACCACACTGTAGAGCAGCTAAGTACTTTGAAAGCTTTAAGGAGGTCTTTCTATTTATAAGGGCAAAGGTGATGTGTAAGCACTCCTCAGTAAAGTAGGTCTGAATCAGCATTAAAAAGGTAAGAAATGAGGCAGCAGCTTATTAAAAAGGAGGTTTAGAGACAGATGATTTTACCAAAGCTACTACTTATGTTTGAAAATACTGGAAAGTACCCAACAACACCACAAAATTAAATGAGCAGACAAGTACCACAGCTTAGCCCTGCCCGTCTCTGAAGGACTGATTTTGGCTTATATTAACTGCTTAATCTAGGGAGTGCTGTTTCACACCATTAGAAAAAGCAGAGTACACATTTAACAAGTGAACAGACATAAAAATACCTCAAAGTTCCAGCTCAGCTCGTACTACTCAATACAGCTGCTAGAGCAACATTGGCCCAGGGCACATGACAAGTGGCAGAAGAAGATAAAGAGGTTAGCAATATATTTACAAGATTCTGACTTTATACTTCTGAAAAGAATTATGTGTTCCCTTCATAAATGTATTCATTGGCGAAAAAGTAAAGATTTTTTTTAAAGCAGTGAATTGATGGGCTATTTTTTTCAGGAGACAACTATAACAAAAAAGATATTTTTAGTAGCATTTGTGCCCAAAATTCAGCAGCATGCAGATGTACAACTATTAGACATGGCAGGAAAATGCATTCTTACCTTTTCCCTCCCAGGCCTCTTTGTTAGCTTTCCATTCTGTACCCAGGTTCCCTCCCCTTTTCCCAAATGCCAGGTAAATTGATCCAGACCTACACATATACTTGACTCCCCCTACAAATGTTTATGTCCTGGCTGGAACCACAGTTGTTCCTTTGTAGGAGCCCTGCACTGAAATTGGCAGTGCTACTCCCAAAATTGAATACAGAGGAAGATTCCTCCCAGACAAAAGGTGCCACAACAGAAAGCTCTTGCTGTCCACGGAGGGCCAAGAGTGGCCCACCAACTGCACATCAGAGACAGAGGGAAAGGGCTTTCTTTCCTTGGCATCAAAAGCTTGCGACAGTAGCCAATGTGAACCCACAGGTACACCGGTGTGTTCAATTATCACCCAGGTACTGGTAGAGCTCTCGCAATTCCCCCCTTTTTTTTTTTTTTTTGTGGCAGTGTGTAAGTTTTTCAGGGTTTGCAATGTGGCAATTATTCCCAGGGAAATGGAAGAAATCTCATGTTTCCCTTTGTGAGAAATAGTTAAATTGCTGGGTCACAAACAGAAAGAGAATGTGCTGCATTTGTTTAGACTAGCCCAAGGTACACTGGGCCTTTCTCACTGCAGAATCTTCAGCCTTTGCCACAGAACCTCAGCTTTCTTCTTTTTTTTTTTTTTCCTAATGTCCATCTGAAAGGGTCCTAAAAGCATATACTTTCAATCTCCTTTGAGTCATCAAACAGCAAAAAAACACTCCTGAGAGCCCGGGAACAGAAGTGATGCTGTGCCACCCTGAAATTTGACATTTTGCTAAGGTACCACATGAGTCAGTGTTTTACTACAGTTTTAATTATTTTGCTGCTATCAGAAGTCTGAATGCATTGATTTTTTTAGAGCCAATTCCTTACTGAGACTGGATATAGATGCATCTTTCTCTGCATTCCTCACTGCAAAAGAGGAATACATTGATAGTGGTAGGTGTAGAAGAACCAAAGCCATATCACTTGGTCTAAACAAAAAAAAAAGTGAGAGCATAGGAAGAAGAAATATTATTTTACTAACCATATTTGTCTGTTGGTGAGAGAGATGATAGCCTGACACGCAGAGGAGAAAATGCTCTTAAGCATCTGCTATCACTGTAGGAAAGTGAGAACAAAAGAAAACCTTGTATAACCTTTCCCATTACCCTGTATGCCCATATCCATCCAGCATGTGGATTCTATTACAGCTTTTTCTTCACTTCATGCAGACTTTTTCCTTTGATCTTAGTAGACTTCTGTTCTTTAAATGAATTTTTCCTTGGGTAATAAAAAGTCCATGTGTGCCTGTGAGAAAGATTTTATGTGTGCCCCTTGAAAACAGGTGCTAAATTATATTTACAACTTGAAAAGGAAAGTTTGATCCTGATAAAAGCATCAGATGGACAAATGACCTAAAAGATATGCTCAGGAACATGTAGGGAATGGATCTGCAGCCAGCTGAAAAGTGTATGGTTGACATGGACTGCTATTAAACTGTACTGCTGTGTTAAACTGCACTGGTGTTCACCACCTGTGGAGTTGGTCCAAGGTCAGGATGGAAGAATCAGGGCAATAATTAGACATTCTGCTTTGCAATTAGAAACCAAGATGCAGTAATGAAAAGCTTTCCAGAACACCACTTACTTATTAGGTTGGATATTTTTAATTGGTTCTTAAAATTAATTCTGCTTAAGTGACTAACTAGACAGTCACTATTCAGCTTGGGAAGTGCAAACAGGCTGGGGTAACCAAAGCCAAAAGGACTGAATTGATTTTCATATTAATAAGAGAGTTCATTCTAGAGAGAAAAGGTTAATCTGCTTTTCAGCAAGTTTATAAAGGGAGTGCTTGTAGCCAGAGGAATAATTTACAGCTAAATCATATGTTTAAAGGCAAAAGTGATTACAGAAAGGCTAGGAACAGCATTTGCAGTATTATGCAACAGAACTGTCAGCAATGTTCTCTGTGCTTTCTTCTTTCCCAAGCACAAGGACTTGAGAAACAGGCCAGCACAATAGCATTGTCGGTTGTGGTCTTATTCTTCCTCTGCACACCAGATATCTTAACAAATGCTTTCCCACCCAGATTTATCACCTCTCACCCCTATAGGCTGAGAGTACTCCTCAAATACACATAGCTTTTGCTGGGCTTGGCTTCCCCACAAGAGTGCTGTCAGTAGGTACTGAATTTTTAATTTTTTTTCTTTAGCATACTAATTCTTGAGATTTGTGAGTTTTCAGAGATGAAAGCAAAGCAATTTATGTGTAACCTGATGAGCTGACACAGTTAAAGTCATTGTGAGTATGGGTTGGTGTTGGGGGTTTTTTTGCCTTTTTCTTTAGCCAATAAGTAACTGTGATACCTGTGCAAATGAGTATGAAGTGGGCAAATTTGTTTCTTTGATATGTCTAGGTTTAGTAGTTGAAATTTTGGCTAGTCACCTGTAAGGTTAAGTACCAATAACACTGGTAACTGTGCTCCTAAGTTAAGAAGTGATGTAATAAATGTGACTTGATGCAAGTGACTTAGAAGGAGACGCTTAATATAGTAAGGAAATATTTGTATTGATGTTGTACTGATGTGGGTGAGGAGTAGTGGCAGTATTTTACCCATCCTACCATTAAGGCTATATTAAAACCTTAAGCAAACATACAAACCCAGACAAGTTCAATAAACAAATACCCAGCAATTTCTATAATTTTGAATTTTTTAAATAAAAAATCCTAAGACATCACCTTTAGAACTGTGGGGTTCGCTACACCTGATGTAGTTTGCATGGGAGTGGAGTGAGAAGCCCATATCAGAGTAATATCCAAAAGACCAAAATTTTAGTTTCTACTCCTTTTCGTGTGAGGGTCTGAATTTGCAGATTTCAGACTGCTTGGAAGTAGACTTCTTATTGCTGCTGCTCTGTGTTATCCATGTCCGTGACTGAAGCTCATGGGCATTACTGCACTAAAACTAAACTAATAAAAAATGTAAAAATATCCTTTAAAACCTGCCTCTCTGATGTTCTATGCTGGCTCAACTGTTTCCACTTCCTCAAATATCTTTCAGTCCTGCGATGATGTTAAAAAGGGGTTCCTGGTTTTCTCTTTAGCTATAAGCTACTTCAAATTCTTCTGTTACACCAGGTATTACACTCCCTCACAGTGAAATTAGTGATAATGTGGCAGGAAGAAAAGAGGTTCCAGGATGTCTCTGTTTGGACAAATGATGCATCAGTCATGCAAGTTGCCAGCAATTTGATTCAGCTATGAGCTGTGAGTGAAACTTGATGTTCAGACACGTTATAGATCTTATATGGCTTCCCTTCTGATTAAGTGTCAATCATATCCTACTAGAGCTGGACAAATCCAGTGTGCCTCTGTCATACTGCCTATTGCTCTTCCCAGATTTCAGCAATTTGTTAAGACAGATGTTGAATGTTGCACATTCCTGTTCTACCAATCCGCTTCTGTCTTGCTAAAAAACCCTTCTGATGACAACCAACCAAAAATACCCCAAAACATCAATGACATTGTACGTCATTTTCCTTTTGGATACCCTAGGTAATGTAGGCATGTGCCCTCCTCTGACTGAATGTGTTGTATCACGTACAGACCTTCCAGCACCTTCTCTGCCTGAGAAACTTCCCACACGTAAAATAGCTTGTTCAGTTTAATGGGACAACTCATGTTTGTGGGACTAAGGCCTTGGAGTGCTTAGACATTCAGCTTTGCAATTAGAAACCACAGATGCAGTAATGATAAGCTTTCATGGGTACCGATGGTGGCATGGGTAACTTTCATTGACAGTAATTGTAATTATTTATCTAAATTTGATCAATCTGAGGCTGGTTTATATGGGGATGCTTCAGACTAGAACTATTTTATGTACTTATCCTCTAGTACAGAAACATCCCTGATACTCCTGAAGAAATGGGACAAAAACAGAGAGAATAGTCCCACACTGTAGAAACACTCTTGGATGACATGTACAAAAGTACATACAGATATTTTCACAGGCTATTAAAAAAAAAAAAAAGAAAGAAAAAAAAAAAGAGGTCAAATTTACCAAGAAATAGATAAAACCTGTAATCTTCAGGATGCTATCTGCAGTAAAGATTATGTATTGCAGATCACAAACTATACTAAAAAGAGTATCTTCTTTGCTATTGCAAACCATTGCACCTCCCACATTTCCAAACTCACATGTGGGTATGATAAAATCTTAACAACATGCTATTAAACACTCCTTTACAACATCTATTCTGCCTCAGCTAGATATATCTGTGAATCCTTCCTTTGCACTAGAGATTAAACAAACTCCTTGGACAGCTGAGAAGAATTAAAGTATGACCTGATAGTTTCTCTACCTGACAATAATATTGTCTGTCGGTTTGGGCTGTATCCAAGATACTGTTCTCTGATCCATGCTCAGAAAACAGATATTGATGGGTTTAGCTGATTAGCATCTGTATACCGTTTGGTCTTTCAGTCTCAAAATATATTTTGTGAATTGTTGCAGCAGGTGGTTTCCAGACTATACACAGTAATGCTCAGTGCAAATATTTCCATTTATCATACAACTAATGCATTGAAACTTTTTTTCTGCCTTAACCAAACCACAGTGCTGTGGAAGTTTGGCCACTGGAGCCCAACATTTGTACTGAGACGTGGCTTGCACCCTGTAAGAAGGTATGGGACTGTTCCAATCCTCCATTATAGGACAGGACATCAGCTGCTAGCTGGTCTAAATGCAGGTACACCAATACCTGCAAATATATGCAGTAATTTTGGGTAAGTCATCTAGACAGGTAACAACACAGGAAAAATACTCTTCTGCTACATGCTATGAATTATATAAGTGCTTCTTGAACATGACCTCAACTCCTACCTGTCACACAGCTGAAACACCCAAATTTTAGTCAAGCAGTAGATGGTCATTAGGTTGTGTGGGAATGGAGAGGCTGTGAGTGTCCCTTAGGAAAAGGTTAGACAAAAGCAGGATACAGGGTTACTCGTGCCTGCCCTGAGATGCCTCTGAGAAAATGTTTGCTCAACCATTGTTGATTTAATAAAACAGTACTTCAGACCTTTCATTCATTTAAGGTTTCTATCCAAATTTCCTGGCATTCTTTTAAATTCCTGGTATTTGGCAGTAAGTGAAAGGAGCAGGTAACTGTGATGTGTCTCAGAGGAACCATTCCTCACCTTCAAGGCTGGTGAGGAGAGAGGGTGGACCCAAATTTGGGGAAACCAAGCAGCTTCTGAGAAAAGATCTCAGTTGAATTTAACATCCATTACCTTTTTTATTGTAAACAGATGGTGCAAATCCCAAAATTAAGGAAATGTATCAGTTTTCAGAATTAGGATCTGCATGAAAAAATATAATTCACAGTATCTGAAAAGCTATGGAGGAGAAAAATAGTAAGACCATCCTCAGAGAATTTCCCTCCTCAACCAGTCTAAGGAAGACTGATGAGAATTTCAGGAAATAGTACTTGGCAACAGTGGTGGTTCAACTCCCTCCAGCCCTCTGGATCTAACAGAGCTGAAGCTGTGCATCTCCCACTATAACATCTCCAGATGGACTCTGTGGGAGCTGAGAACCATCAAGCTGAGGATGGATGGCACCATCACAAAATGCCCAGGTCCCACACTAACCTTAAGACAGCTGGGGAGTGATTTGGGCACTGCTGAGACCCCCTGCTCCAAACCACCTCCTGGCTCCAGGCCTGCAGAAAGACCCAGGGCAAAGGGTGAGAGGGGAAACAGCTGTGGTGTTTTGGCTCCTACTTTTTTTCAGTTTATGGTCAAGGCATACTGTTCCAGCTTCAGGTCACAGAGCATGAGCCTGCCATGCCATGCAGATGGAGCCTGGGTGGAAAGCAGTGAAAAGAGGTAAAAATAGCCAGAAAGTGTGTAGTGGCATAACAAGGATGATGAAATACAACCAGGGTTGTATATAATCTATTGGGTATTACAATGAATTAAGGCTGCAATGAAAATACATAAATCTCATTTTTCTTGGTTTTTGTTGTTGTGGGTTTTGTTGGTTCTTTTTTTCCATTTTCATTAACTTCTGCTGGTTTGGAGCCGTTCCTATACACACATGCAAATTCCATAAAGTGATTTACGGTCCACTGGAAATTGTTTTAGGTATTCAGCCCCATGTTACAACAAACTTTGAGTTGATGGCTGAACTATGACTTTGAAATCCAATTTAAACTGGCCATTTTTGCACAAAGTTGCACACTTTTATTATTGCAAATTGATAGAAGAGAGATCCTCTACTGTAAAGAAAATTGTATTTTGTTTATCTAGCATTCAAAAGTCCAGTGCTAAAGCAAAAAAAACCAAACCTGATATAACAAATTCCAACATAGTTTGATATTTTCCTGGAGCATGATGATTTTTAGGCAGTTTTTTCCTCCATTTTCAGACACCTTCAAGCCTTTCATTGCAAACTGCTCCCACTCCAATTCATCTTTCTTAGCTATGGCTGATTAAAACCGGGGACAGTATTGCAGGTGAGGTCTAAGCAGTACCTTGTAAAATGGCGCAAACTCTCCCTCATCTTTACTGAAAATAACCTGTCAGAGGCATTTTTGGATTGCCATTGACTTTTCATAGCACTGGTGGCTCTCAGTTGTCCCATGGCCAATACACCCAGATCCTTCTCAGCGTCAGTCATCCCAAGCTAATGAACTCCCAGTATAGAGCAAAAAAATGATAATAGTCCCCAAACCCAAGCCCATTTACACTCTGTACTATAAAATTAATTCCACTTCTATTACTTTTTCCCCTAGGGTCAATCGGTTCTCCCTCCCATGACAGCCTGATCCTCTTTACACTGGTGCCCCCTTATGGTGTAATCAGCAAATTTCATTTGTGACCTTTGTGCATTCCTGTGCCGACACCACCAAAATAAATATTAAGTAAAACCAGACTTGTTCTCTATTGCGTTGCTTTGAAAACGGCCATGAAATTAAAGTGAGTCCATTCCCTTGACAAGGGCACAGATATGGAGCCAGAAAAGTGCTTAGCCAAGTACAAACATCCCAATAAGGGCCCCCCTGTGCCACTACAGATCCATCCACATTAAGGACCTGTTGTGGGTGGGAGTGGAAAGCTTAGACAAAAATTATTAAAAAAGCACTGCTGTTGAGTCATGAGGTGCAGAAAGGACTCCCTTGTTTCTAAATTCCTGGATGCAGGAATTCAGCTGGGTGCAGCTGAATCCAATTAACTGCAGATTATGTCAACAGTATAAATTTAAGTCATTACAGAGGTGTGACTGAACCACTTTTGTCCCACATGTTTTAACAATTGGCAAAATGAGAATATTTACATAAAATGAATATTTTTTGTTAAAATGATCAGACAAAAAACCTTAATCAGAATTATTTACTACACAATATAAAGGCTAGAACTACTAGTAGTATAGTATAAGATAGGATAATGCACTATATTGAAGCAATTATATCAAAACTAGCAAAAAGAAATAATTATCAACTAGAGATTTGGTGTAACTCACCCATATCAGTGCTCATGGGGAGGTCTCTTTTGCTCAGTCTCAAGGAGTATCCTTGGAGGGCATCCCCAGCCTAAAGTAGGAATCTCCACACATACACCTCAAGAAGAGTTATGTTAGAAGAATCTGACTGTATGAAAGGGGACTGGACTTCTATAGTATAAAGTGATTGACTGCTAGTCACAAATTTACAGGCCAGCTACCAGCTTATCTATCATCATATCCACCTTTGGAAAGAGCAGGGGGTGTGTTTGGAGTTTGGTGGACCAGGTTGATTTTACCATAATTCCACACCAAAAACATTACCATGGTGCTGCTGGTAACTCAACACAGATAGCTGGCATGATAGCTTGAATTTTACGCACTCTCTGGTTGGTCTCTAGGCCTTATCAGGACAGGCCTTCCTGCAACAGGGCCTCACTGCAGAGCTGCTTTGGAGGCACACTCCAAGATGGTTACACACCATTATGGACGTGCCAGGCAGGAGTCAGAGCTGTCAGAACAGCCACAGAACATGGCTGTGTGCTGTTGGGATGAGCATGGACCTCCCTGCTGCACCAGGCTGCTGAGTCCCCATGAGCCCAAGGGCCAGGACACATCCCTGTGTGCAACAACACCAGCGCCGGGGGTGGCCCCAGCAACATAAACCCCACCTGGCTGCCAAGAGCCCACAGCAGCCACAGGGCATAGGAGAGCAGTAAGAGAAATAAATAGAGTCAGGGCATAGACCCTTCAGGTGGTGAATACAACAGACGTCTCAAAGTTTCATTTTGATAATCTTCAATTCATTTTTCCACTGACTTTAAATGCCCATGTGCATGTGACACATCTTTGTCCTCCAGCTTTCTCCCTGGTCATGTAATACACACACTTTTATTCAAAGGAAGCCCAAGTAAGTGAAACTCTATGGCCTTGACTTTTATTCTCAGCACCCCATGCAGGTTTTCTGAAAAGAACTGTTATAAAGATTTTTCAAAGAAATTGGGGTCACCTACTACAGTGAACTAAACATAATTGAGAAGTACTGTAGATATCCTCTGGAAATGCATTGCGTGTGGATGATGGTTAGTTCAGTTTTATATGAGTTTCTGGCTTCACATGCTATTTTAAGAGCTGTAAGTGGAGCAGGTCCTGCCCCTCTCCTTCCACTCTCTCCTCCTACTCACTGATTTCTCATCTTAAATTAAATTGGGTACAAATACTGTAACAAATAACTTTCTCTCTACATTATAGGAAGATAGGCATAGACAGAAGTTCAAACATACAGCATATAGCATTTTTTCAAGTTAAGATCAGCAGTGTGGCTTTCTGTCACAGGGTTTGTCTTTAAAAATTGTAATCATCAGCTTAAAATGTTTATCATCCTGGTAAGAGGGATACTGTCACCACTGCCTATGAAGAGAGATTGCTGCGATGAAAGATTACCTTTATATTTATCAGAACCCTTTAATTGCCCATAGCATACATCCCTTCAGGATCTAAACTGTGGCCCTCACAAGCTTTGCACTAAGAAAGAAAGTTGTTGCTATCATTTGAGAAGATGTACATGTTTAAACGGATGCATCTCCTTTAGTCTAAATTTAAAAGGGGAAGCAGGAGGCTACTGGCTTCCCCAGCTTCCTTAGCCCTCAGCAGTCCTGGTTTGCTTGAATCAGGAGACTGGTAACAGCAAAAGCAGACACACACCCCCCACCCCGTCTCCCCCAGCCTTTCATGAGGGTTTGCCTCAGAACTCTTTGCAGAAGCTGACAGTTATAACTTGCTGATTTAGCCCAAGCTCAGGTCTTTTTAACTTGTGCCAGATATTGAGTGTTTTATAGAGTCAGATGCCAGCTGGGAATGGGATGTCCTAAACTCCACAAGATCTTCTTGTGCCATTTCATACAGAAGAAAAAGCACAAAACAATTCTCCTTTGAAGTGCAGAGTTGCTCAGAATGTCTTTAGAGCAACTTTTCAACACACAGGTTGAGGTGATCAGGTACTATTGCTGTAAACCAGGCCTTTCAAACAGCTGCCCTTTCTTTATAGCTCTTCCCTGTATTCTTGCCACTTTTCTTTCTGTCTGTCAGGACCATTTCCAAGAAGTCAAGCAAAAGATGCAGGGTCTTACAGCCTAATTCTTCCAGGATAATAAATTGATGGGGAAACTAGATAACTTATAGATGATTTTGTACCTTCTCAAGGAAAGGCAAAGTCTCCTTTTTTTGCCACTTTACAAGGAATTGAAAAACATACTCTCAAGTCTCCTCTCTGACAGGGCCTCCCAGGGCCTTTCCTTAGTCCAGAGTCACCTTACATACTTGGGCAGTGCTGCAACAATCACCACTGTCTGCCTGTCATGGGTTTTACCAGCCCCCCCAGGCTCAAATGGTCAGGCCCAGGTAGATTTCTGGAGAAAAAGCCAATCAAAAGTTTTAGTAATGCCTCTGCTAATGACATATTTAAGAAAACGGAAGAGAAAGTGTGTGTCACAGAAGAAATTAGAAGCAGCCATGTAGGAGGGAAGCAGCAGGCCCCCCGAAGTGGGGGGCCAGGCAGCCTGCCCCCGGCCTTGTGCCAGGGGCAGGCATNGAAGATAACTGGGGTCCAGAGACCCCGAGCAGTTAATGAGGGAATTTGTCAAGGAACAGAAGAGTGCCTACAGAGGCTGTGACCCCTTGTGAGAGGTCTGAGTTGAAGCAGAGCCCTGCTAGAGACCTATGTCCTATGGAGAGAGAGACTTATGCTGGAACAAGTTGTTCTGGGGGGACTTTTAGTCCCAGTGAGAGATCCATGCTGGTGCAGCTCACTTGTGACTCAAAAAGGACAGCAGAGAATGGAAGAGCTGCTGTCCTGGGTGGAGCCACAAGGAGAGGCCTATTTAGGACTATCTTCAGTGGCAACAGGACTCCCACGCAGCAGAGGAAGGACTCAAAGCCATTCTCTGTAGTTGCAGTTGAAGACTATGGTAAAGTAAGTGTCCTTCTGCGAAGGACCTCACAGGAACAGGGGAAAGGACTCAAAGCCCTTATCCCCTATAACTGTGGTACAGACCATAGTGGTGTAAGCGTCCCTTACAAGCCATAGAAGACCTCAGGAGCCTGGCTGTATCTTCCTAGGATAGAGGGGGGATAGACCCAACCCTGAAGTCATCATGCAGCAGAGCCAGACGAGAGAGAGAACGAAAGGAATTTCCAGCTACAACACACTGACCTTGTTGTCCTCAAGATAACAGAAAAGACACTTTACAAGTGCTACAGAAATTGTTTTAAAAGGAAGAACCTTTCTTTCCCCTTAGACTGATATAAAGTGGGAAGAAATGCTTTTGTAAATACTTATGATGATTTTACATAAAGAAGACACCTTTCTCTTGAACTGAAAAAAAGCAAAGAGAAATGTTTCATTAGACCTGGTACTCAGCCAAATGTCCAACTCCACAGAAAAGGGACCTCCCCCCCTTCCTTGCCTTCCTGAGGCCAGGGAAATAAAGACTGAAACCCCGAGACGAGCTGCCGAACTTGTAAATAACAACCCGACATGCTTTTCATAAGATAAGCTAGTTTAATTAGAACTGTTGTAGTATATGTTGTTTTTTAGTTTTTATCTTGCTAGTAATAAATCTTAGTATTATACCCCCTACAGTAAGTCTCTGTTTTGTCTGTATAAAACCCCTCTCAACTTATAGTAATTGTGTGGAGGGGGGAGTTCGAGGAAAAGGGTTGATCCCTGGTAAAACCCACGACACTGCCCACAGAGCATATTTGTGTGCCATCTACACACTCCTGCTCAATACAGTAATGAAATGGAAGCCTATTGTTCCAACCAGTGGGGTTCCAGTTGCACACATCTTTGCACCGAACAGACAGAAGGACTACTTTCTGGGATTTAGAGATCACCATTGATTCAGCTCCGTGCTTTCAGGTGCTCTAGAATCTCTTGCAGCCAACCTGAAGAAAATTATTTTTCCCGCCAACATAGTCTGCAACAACATCCCAGGTGCATCTACCCAAATCCACATGGCAGGGGAATAGTAATCCCTGACTCTGTAACAGGACTCTTTCTTTATCCTGTAGCCAGTTTGCAAGACCCAATTCAGCACTTTTGCTGTCCACTCTGCTTCTTCTAAAATGTACACTCATTCTAGGTAACAAGGAGACAATCTGGATCTAAAACCATTTATTTGCTGGTTTCCTGCGAAATGACTGAACAATTCAATACAGAGGCTCTTGCTGAAAGCCCAAGTTTATCTCTGCAAAGTGTTCTTATGAAAAAGCTATTCCTTTGCTGCTTCTCACGCATACTGTGCATGTACTCACCATCTATTTTGCCCTTCAGTACTTGGCATCCCTTACTGAATTCAGCCCAGAAAAATACAGGTGGAACTACAGCAGATGGTGGCATATCCCTGCAAGCTTAATCTAACAGAGAAAACATTAAAGGCACTTCTTCAGGAAAAGCAAATTTTTGTGCGAGAAGTAGAATATGAAAATGTCTAGATACCAAGTGTTATGAATCAAGTAATAACATAACTCTGCTGATAATAACAAAGTTTTGAATAATTTTTATTTAAATAGATCTGCCTGCATTACCAATATCTACAGTGTTGCTTGGTAACTATTTCCTGATACTAGGAGACATAAAAACACTTTTTCAAAACTAAATTACAGTTTTGATATTAAGTTTTACATTTTAGCAGTTTCAGTCTGTCCTCTGTATTGCTGTCCAACCACAGCAATATTCTTGGTAACATTCTTTTGTGGCATCCATATTTTGTTTTACTTCCTTTCCATTCCAGAAGATGCCAAATGAGCCTACAAACAAATATTTTGCACTCATTCTTGGAAATATGTTGAAGTAGTAAGAAGAGTCAGTGAAACCATGAAGTGAGAAGGCAGAGGATTGCAGACACCAGTTGCATAATTCAGGATGAGCTTAACAATGTAAATAGAAAGCAATTTGAAATTATCAGTGGACAGAAATAAAATTACCACATAAAATAGAAAAGCAAATTATATTAAAGTGTTGCATGGAAAAGAAGTGAATGTGTTTAAATATTAGTCACTGTATTTATTTTGTGGTGTGGTGCAGTGCCAGCATTGACTTATTTTCTAGAAGCTGCATTGTGTGGTCATGAAGATAAAGGAATATAATAATAATAAGAGTAATAACAATAATAAAAAATGTAATACTGCTGATAAGATCATAACTCAGTAATGAATAAAATACCACAATGCTCTACTAAATTACTTGTTAAAATTTACCTCAGACAATAAAAAAGATAATTAAAAAGAGAAAGGAACAAAACCCACTGTGCTGCAGTTTAAAAGTGTATCCACTGATCTCCTCACATGCTGCAAATTTCTGTTACAGAGCCGTTTCTCCCTGATTTTACCAGGATTAACAAGCCCACCTCTTCCTTCCTTGCTAACAACAACAGTGCTACAGAAGGTGGTAGGATGCTTGTAAATGTCATGGTTTTGTTGATTTGTGGATACTTCTACGACTTAAGAAATGTAGCTGTTCTGTGAGACAACCCCAAAAACCTCTTTTTGCTCTCTGACAATGCCAGATTGTGAAGGAAGCTGCCTAGAGAACTGTGTTCAAAGGCTAAATTCTCACCTCCCCAAATATATGCGCAGTGACTTTCTGAAACACGACTGATTTTCACAAGTAACAACTGTTTGTTCATTTGCTTTCTAAATGCCCTTTTTGACTGAAGGCACAAAACTGGCAGTTCAGAACCATAAGGATAGAAGAAAATTGGAAGAAAGCAAGTAACATTTATTAATACCTATTGTTAGGAGCAAAATTTTAGCTGATATATGGGTGATTAGTTCAGTTCTGTTCCATAACTCTTAAAATAGAAGAACGATCCTTAAAATCACTTTAGAACAGACTTTCCCTGGCTTTGAAGCAAAATCTGCATGGTAGATGATAGAGAGGTTCTGATTCCCACAAAATTCCACAGCCACTGAATGTACTACTTAAAAAAATCCTTCTCAACCAGACAATTTGATGGGGACTAGGAGTTTGAACAGTGGCAGTGTTGTAAAATGTAGGAATGAACAAGAATTGTAGGAAAAACTGCAGTGAAGCTACCTTCTGATGTTTCAAAAGAAGAAATGGAAGGTTTTTGTCCCCCAGGACCCAACTGTGTCCTTGGTGCCACCTTCCTGTGGAGACTCTGGAGGCTTCAGTAGTGGAAGTCTGCAAAAAACAGAGTAGACAGAACTGCCTGGAGTTGGAACAGCCCAAAAGTTAGTCACCTCGGGAGGTCTCACTCCCATCATTAGATTTCTAATATTATTAATAGCATTTGATAATAATTGCACTAACAAAATCGTCCCTTTTTCTGCAAGCACAGGAAGCACCAGCTATCTTTCAGAAGGAATTCTATGCTTCAGGTATTCTGGACTCCAGGAAGAAATGCATGGGGAGATTTTTGCTCTGTGCTACAGAAAATGTCATGCCCAATGACTGCAACGACCTCCAACAATTCTAAATTCACAGAATATATCACTACAGTTGTTTATTCATTTTTTAACTATAGATATATTTAATATTGCCCAAAACTGGACACAACTGGGGGGCACATCTTCACTCCACCCTCTCTCACCCAGAAATATGATTCTTCAAATTGCTGTGGTGGTGGTGGCTCCTTCAATCACATGGGAAATTGCTGAGACAATAAAGGCAGGATGTAGTCTTCATGGTACTGCCATCCCAAAATACAAAAAAAGTTATGAACTCCATGCCAAGAAACAATGGTCAAGAAATTGTTGGTCTTCTTTATTTGCTTTGGGGACTGTTTAAACTTCTAAGGGTCACTTCGACTTTTTTTGTCAAAACCATGAAATTCCCCTGAGATCCTATGACTCAGTCTGGTGGAGCTTCTCAAATAGCAGTATCCTAGAGTGAGCCATGCTGCTGACAAAAAATAGATTCTCTCTTGCTGAGGGAAAAAAGGGCACATTGTTGAGTGGTTTGGCATTTCTCAGGAGTGATAAGAACTCATACTCTTCGCAAGTTCTAAGAATTTAATATCTCAAGGCATCAAGCCATGCAGAAGCAGAAGTTCCTGTTGGTGTTACTTTAGTGATCTTTTACAATCAGACATTTTCCTCATGTGTTTTGATGTATTTGATCACTAATGTTGCACTGTTTATTTCTCTCCTTTTGCTACTGTCAAGGCTAAAATAATATGTGGAAGAGAAATGCACTCAGAAAAGACATATTCTAGTTTTATTCCCAAGCTCACACTGCAAAATACAAATAAAACAGCTCTGCAAGCAAATCTGGATTCGTGACTTATGTGGGCCATTAATATTTAATATATGCAGTATCTACTCTTTTGCAGGTTTGTCCATATTCTATTCTAATGTCCTGTAAACAGTCTCCAGGTTATTTCTGACATCTCTGGAGCAAGAAACTGCTATGTATACAAAATTCAAACCCTGCCGAAGATGAGAAATGATGGCAGAAATAAGTGTTAGAGCCCTTTGATCCCCTCTTCTTCTCTGCAGCAGTAAATATATTCAGAAAGGCAGCGCTGTAGATTTATAAATGTTAGCACTCTGAGTAAAGTCAAACTAATTTACTCTATGAACTTCTCTGACATTATGAAAACTTTACAAAGAGATCATTGCATGTGAAGTATTAAAATACTATAATTTTTACTTAAAAACCCTGCTCACCAGATATTTAAGTTTCTTTCTGTATATCTTCTGTGTTTAAAAGTGTTTTAAGAAGAAGTGGGAACACCATAAGGATGGCAAAAAGAATTATGCCTCTTGAAGCTTAGGAATAACACCAACACAAGATAAAATGGTATTAATCCATTTTTCATAGATCAAGACTGTAGCATTTAGGGAAAAGAAGAGCAGAAGGGGCTTGTTCTGAATGAATTGATGGTGACCAGGGGTACAGCAATGCCACTGGAAATGTCTAATGCAGTTAGAGAGGGGTTGAGCACTGACACCTTGTGGGGCTGGCCTTGTCTCTCAAGTGATTATCTCATGCACCACTTGCCCTGGGGGAAAACTATTTGACTGGTGTCAATTCAAGACTCAGCTACTTGCAAAGCCAAGGGCAGTGAGTACAAATATATCTCTTTGTTAGCTTTGGACTGGACTATTTGCAAGCTGGATGGCTTGAACCTTTAAGTTCAAGCATTTTGCCACACTGCTCCAGCCCAGAAGCCGTGCACTCAGTACCACCGCCTGCAGAGGCAGGTCAGCCCACGTGGTACTACAAAGTGCAGTTGCGTTTTCAGACCTTTTCCTCTGCTTTGCCCCATGCTGATAGGGATAACAAAGAGAAAATTCCCCGAAGGAGACAAAGCCTGGAGGCTGAATCAGAGCAGATGATCATGTCTGTCAAGAAATAGTATAAATAATGGGTAGAGGAGTACTTTTCCTCCTGATGTGAAGCTCTCTCTCTTAGCAGCAATTGTAGTTACCACTTTCATAGCATCTATACCAGGACAGGAAAACCTTGATGCCTTAATTCGTTCAGAATGGTGCTCAGCATCTTTTTGGCTGCAACAGACCTGTAATACCTTTGTTCCACTAACTGCAGTGATTTTCCATAGATTTACAATCCTGTCCTACTGTTTGGTTCTCATTTGAGAGCATGTCTTGGCAGCCACCTGTGGCTCTGAACTAAAGGTCATATATAACATCTATATTTTTGTGGCACTTGACTAGAGGACCTGACCTGTACTGTGAACTGATCAGATGATGGTTTTCACCACTTTCCAATCCTAAAGGAAACATTTTAGTGCAATCCTGAACAGTAATGTATATCTGCTTTATACAGCTAATGAATGTGGCTATCCAAATTTCAGCACCCCATTAGACTGCTGATAGTTACCTTAGATATCTTTCTTCACAGCACCATCTAGTCCTACTTATGCAACCCACAATTTTCTTTGTCTTTGCTTTCTTTCACAGAAATACACAAATATATATACGATTTAAATTAAAATAAACACAGAATGAGCTCAAGTCCTTCAAAAAAAAAAAAAACCACAAAACAAGTACTTGAATAAATACTGAAGGGTTTCTTTTTCCCTTGGGGAAATAATGACAGAAAAAAAATCACACCTGTTGTTGTGGGTTTTACCAGGGAATCGCCCTTTTTTCTTGAACTCCTCCCTTCACACAATTACTACAAGTTGAGAGAGGTTTTATACAGACAAAACAGAGGCTTGACTTAAGGGATATAATATTAAGATTTATTACTAGCAAGATAAAAACTAAGAAATAATGTATACTACAACAATACTAATTAAACTAACTTATCTTACGGAAAAAACATATACTACAACAGTACTACTTAATAGTTTATCTTATAGAAAAAGAACGTCAGGTTGCTATATACAAGTTTGGTGGCTCATCTCAGGAGTTTTAGTTTTTATTGCCTCAGGAAAGCAAGGTAAGGCAGAAGGCCTCTCTGTTCTGTGGAGTTGGACAGTTGGCTGGGTGCCAGATGTAACAAAAGCATTTCTCTTAGCTTTTTCCAGTCTAAGAGAAAGGTGTCTTCTTTTGGTAAAATATTTACAAAAGCATTTCTTTCCCTTTTGTATAAGTCCAAAGAGAAAGAAAGGTTCTTCCTTACTTTACTGCAGCAATTGTAAAGTGTCTGTTTCTGTTATCTTGAGGACGAACTCAGTGTCTCGTAGCTGGAAACTCCTTTAGCACTCTCTCTCTCTCTCTCTCTCTTGGCTGGCACTGCTGCATGATGACTTCAGGGTTGGGTGTATTCCCCCCTCCTTTAAGGACCTTCTAAGGAGACTCTTACTCTATTATGGTCTGTACCACAGTTATAGGGGATAAGGGCTTTGAGTCCTTTCCCCTGTTCCTGTGGGGTCCTTCACAGTAGAACACTTACTTTCATCATAGTCTTCACCCACAACTGCAGAGCATGGCTTTGAATCCTTCCTCTGCTGTGTGGGGTCCCATTGCCACTGAAGATAGTCCTAAATAGACCAGCATGGATCTCTCACTGGGACTGAAAACCCCACCAGAACAACTTGCTCCAGCATGTCTCTCTCCCCATAGGCCACAGGTCTCTAGCAGGATTCTGCTTCAATTCAGACCTCTCACAAGGGTCAGAGCCTCCATAGGCACTGGTCTGCTCCAGGACATATTCCCTAATTAACCGCTGGGGGTCTCTCTGCATCCCGGTTTATCTTCTGAAGGTAGCAGGTGTTTGCAACTTTCAGTCTTTTTTTCCCCTGTTGCCGGTAGAGAGGCGGGGAAGAATTGTTCCCCCTAGTCTCATCTCTTCTCTTGCTAGAACTGACCTTGGAGCTCCATTATCTCAAGTTGTCCTCCCTGCTCTCCGCCGGGCAGGAATCCGTCTCACAGCATGTTTCAGCTGGGCAGTTGCTGTCTGGAGTTTGTTTCTCCACTGCTACACATCCCGGCTGGAGAGACTTCAATGCCATGCCTGCCCCTGGCACAAGGCCGGGGGAGAGGGGGCCTGGCCCCCCACTCGGGGGCCTGCTGCCACTCTCCTCACATGGCAGCCGAAATTCTTACTGCGGCACACAGCTTCTCTTCCGTTTTCTTAAATATGTCATTAGCAGAGGTGTTACTAAAACTTTTGATTGGCTTTTTGTCTGGAAATATACCTGGGCCTGACCTTTTCAGCCAGGGGCCTGGTAAAACCCACGACACCTCTAGATGTGCAGTGATTTTCTGTACTCTAGAAACAATGCTGATGACGTTGTTACAAGAGTCTCAACAAGGAAGGAAAAGAAAAGAATAAAATTTTTTAAAACTTAAATAAAATGCTGGTTGTTTAAGACTGTGTCTTTTGTCTGGAGTAAGAAAGTGGACTCTCTTGCCTTTTATATGCCTTGCCCACTTTTTCTCACCTCAGACAAAGATTTTTGCTTGACATTGTTAAAACATGTTTGACTTCACTGAATAATGAAAGCTGAAAATAAAGACTGTCTTTGCCAATAGCTCAACAACCTCTGTCACTTATAGTGTAAGTTCTTGCAATAAATATTCCCACCATGATGACCATTGCCTCAAGAGACAAAGACCCTACAACTTCTCCCCCAAAACTTGATTTGTCCTTTGTTATGATTAAAGGGAAAAAAAAAAAAAAAAAAAAGAAAGAGATATAAAAAAAGGAAAGGGAAAAGACAAAATGGAAAAAAGGGAAAGGGAAAGAGAGGAGGAAAGGGGAAAGGAGAAAAGTAAACATAGCCAAGCAAGAAAAATATTTTGTGTTTTGTTTTGCTTTGTTTAAATCCTGATTATAAATAAATAATTAAGCTTTTCGAATCATCCTGAAAATTGCCAACATATGGAGGGGGAAGTTATGAAAGCAACCAGAGGTTTGCCCAGGGATTTTTCACATGATCACCTTTGTACTGTTATAATAAATTCTTAGAGTCTTCAGGAGATCACGGTGGGAACCAACTACTATCTAGACAAAACAGAGACATGGGGAGATGTAGTGAATACCAGAACACTGTACATTGATAGGATTTAGATGTGTGGATGTTGTCCCTCCACAAAATAATGTCTAATCGAGTCTCATATTCATTGATTGCAACTTTGTAATTTGACCTGGACAGATTGTAAATTTTCAGGACACTATTCTTAAAAGCAATTCTGGCAGGTTATGCTTTCAAATCACTGGTTGAGCTTTATAGGTAAAGGTACATGTTTTAAGTAGCTTCTCTGTAAAAACCCCACAGGGTATGCCAAAGACAAACTAATGACCACTGGTGAAGCCACAAATGGAATTGGATTATATATTGATATGAGCAGTAAACAGTATTTGATTTTAACAACAACTGGTATAGAATAACGTATAATTTAATTTATGAACCTAATTTAAAGATTGGAGAGACTTGACAAAGAAAAAGTAGTTTCTGTGTTGATTCTGTATTTTTATTTGCTGCCCATCAGAGATGAGGAAGGACGTTAATAGCAATTGATGTTAATTCATTTGTCTGCTTACACTGTTGATATACCTTGCCTGCTTGTGGCATTTTTGCAAGTAATTCTATCTGCTCTTAATCCTGACTCAAAGAAACAATTGATTTTCTTGTTATGATTTATTATCTTTGATCAGACTACAAATAGCACATTTTTGCTTTTGGCATGTTGTACAGCCATAGCTAAGGTTACCAACCTGTTTCTATTTCTCTCTGCAGGGAAGAAGTAACGATGGCTTGAGAAGTGCAAAAGTTCTTTCTTTGTGAGCAGCTTTCCCAATACAAGTAAATCCCAGTGAGGTCCCTGGGATGATTCACTTGCACAAGACTGTGCCACCTGCAACCTGGACACTTGTGTACAGCTCAGCTCAAAATTTTCTAATTCTTTTCTTTGTTGCATACATTTTTAAAGACTTCCAAACTGTTTATATTAATAATTGAGAAAGCTAAGGGTCTGAGCCTGAGTGAACTGCTATTCTAATATGGCTTTGAAAGACAGCAAGGCGTCTCTACAATGAACAAACAAAAAAATCCAGCCTTGTTATTTTGGGTATTTGAATGATGACATTATGAGGTAGGTTGAAATGAAAGAAAGAAGCCTCCTGCTAAGTTTTCCTACAGAATAAAATAGGCATTACTAACTTCTATGCTGAGACGAGTACTGGGTTGAAACTGGCTGGTCGACTGCCAAATTCTAAAGCAAAGAGGTTTCCTCTTAGACTAAAGGGGCCCGCATAGAAAACTCTTTCTCTTTGTGTAGTGCTGATAGGGGTGCACCAACTGCACCAGAGAAACAGAGGCTTGGGGCTTTCTTTCCTGTCTGGAAGGGCATTGGTTTGCTTGGAGGGGCACCAGGCTGCACCTGGTTGCAGGACTGCCCAATTCAAAACGAACGCAGATTCCTCCCAGGCCAAAGGTGCCCACACCGAAAGCTCTTGCTCTGTGAGGAGTGCTGAGAGGGACGCACCAACTGCAATAGAGGGACGTGGGCTACGGACTTTCTTTCCTGATTGGAAAGGCATTCGTTTGCTTAGAGGAGTAGTGGGCTGAACCTGGCTGGCCGACTGCCCAATTCAAAATGAATGAAGTTTCCTCTGAGACCTAGGTGCCTGCACAGAAAGCTCTTTCTCTTTGTGCAGTGTTGATGGTGCTGCACCAACTGCACCAGAGAGATGGAGGCTCAGGGGTTTGTTTTGTGGCTGGAAGGGCATTGGCTTGCTTAGAGAAGTAGTGGGCTGAACCTAGTTGGCCGACTGGCATTCCAAATGAACAAATATTCCCCCGAGACCAAAGGTGCCCGCAGAGAAAGCTCTTGCTCTTTGTGGAGCGCTGACAGGGGCACACCAACTGCACCAGAACCATGGAGGCTTAGGACTTTCTTTCCGGGCTGGAAGGGCATTCCTTTGCTTTCAGGAGAACCAGGCTGAACCTGGCTCTCCGACTACCCAATTCAAAACAAACCAAGTTTCCTCCTAGAGAAAAGGTACCCACACAGAAAGCTCTTGCTTTGTCTGGAGTGCTGACAGACACACCAACTGCACCAGAGAGACGGAGGTTCAAGGGTTTGTTTTGTGGCTGGAAGGGAATTGGTTTCCTGGCAGAAGCACCGGGCTGAACCTAGCTGGCCGACTGCCAAATTCAAAATGAACGAAGATTCTTCCCAGACCAAAGGTGCCCGCACAGAAAGCTCTTCCTATTTGTGAAGTGCTAACAGGGATTCACGAACTGCACGAGACAGAGGCTTAGGGTTTTCTTTCCTGGCTCAGATCACCTCCAGGCACACCAAAGCCCTTCTAGCCAGACAAGAAAGCCCTGAACCTCTGTCTATGTAGTGTAGTTTGTGCGCTACTGTTACCACTACAGACACAGCAATAGCTTCCGGTGGGAGCACCTTTAATCTGGGAGGAACTTTCGTCCTTATTGAATTTGGCAGTAGGAGTCCCACGTTCAACCCAGTGCTCATCCAGGCAAACCAATACCCTTCCAGCCAGACAAGAAAGACCTGAGCCTCTATCTATGTAGTGCAGTTGGTGCGTCCCTGTCAGGACTCCTCACAGAGCAAGAGCTTTCAGTGTGCAAATCTTTGGTCTGGGAGGAATTTACGTTTGTTTTGAATTGGGCAGTCGGAAGACCAGGTTCAGCCTGGTTCCATTGCAAGCAAAGCAATTCCATTCCAGCCAGAAAACACAACCCTGAGTCTCCGTCTATCTAGTGCACTGAGTGTGCTACTGATAGCACTACACAAAGACCAAGGAAGTTTCCTTCTCCCCTTTTCTCTTCGTTCTGAAAGCACTCTCATCTTCTCTGCCGCTCTTGCCTTTTCTCTTGCTCCCCCTAAAAAGTGAGCAGCTCAGTCCATGTGAAATGTCATAACACTCCAAGCAAAGCTATAAAATTTAGACAAATGGCAGAGTTTCTAAGCTGAAAATATTAATTAATATTCAATTAATCAATAAGTATCCAATCTTTACGGCTGGGAAACAGCTCATTAGAAGCAAGAAGATACAACAGCAATTGAGGGACCAAGACTGAAAATCGACCCTTTCACAGACCATGGACAGGACTCGAAGTGCAAAAACCCCCACGGCCGCTAGATGGCAGCAAAGACCGTGTAATAATTCCAATCCCTCCCCTGGCAGTCGGCCAGCCACTTTCAGCCCAATATTGCTCTAAGCAAATCAATGCCTTTGCAGCCAGGGAAAAAAGCTCTAAACCTTCTGCACCAGCACCTCCCAGGCGGGAAAGCTCTGAGCCTCCCTATGTCCAGTGCAACCGGTGTGTATCTGTTAACACTAGAGAAAGAGCAAGTGCTTTCAGTGTGAGCACCTTTACTCTGGGAGGAATCTTGGTCCTTACTGAATTTGGCAGTACTGGTCTTAGGTCCAGCCAACTGCACTTCTAGGCAAACCAATGCGGATCCTTGCAGACAAGAAAGCCCTGAGTCTCTGTCCAGGTAGTGTACTTTGTGCACAACTGTTAGCATCACAGACACAGCAATAGCTTTCAATGCGAGCACCTTTAGTTTTGGAACCATCTTACTGCTTCTTGAATTTGGCAGTAGGAGTGTAAAGCTCAGCCAAGTGTCCCTCTAGGCAAACCAAAGCCTTTCGAGGCAGACAAGAAAGCCCTGAGTCTCTGTCCAGGTAGTGTACTTTGTGCACAACTGTTAGCACCACAGACACAGAAAGAGTTTTTTGCACCACCACGTTTAGTCTGGGAGGAAGCTTCCTCCTAAATTAATTTGATCGTAGGATTCTTAGGTCCAGGCAACTTCACTTCTAGAGCCAGAACGAGTCTCAGGCGCTGGTCACTGCCTTTCCCCTCAAAGAAATGGGGTTCCTCCCAGG
>VYXB01009936.1:22221-43879 GCA_013397135.1 Pachyramphus minor | reverse complement strand
GGGCTACAGTCCTTTTGCCCTTCTTAGACACATAAAGCCCACCTGATTTGGTAGGTGTTAATGCTGCAAAAATTTTCAGCATCCCTTCAGCCTTGTAGGCCACCACAACACCCAACAGACCTCATAGTTCCTTTATTTTCATGCAATCTAAATTATGTGTGCTTAAGTAGATGACTTTTACTAGTAGCTGACAATGTCATTGAACAGACAAGAAGCATTATGTAAAAATCCACCAAAGCACAGGAGAGGCATAGTAAAGAGGGAGTAAACACTTATCAGAAGAATGATTGCCATTGTTCTCTGTCTCTTAAACAGTTTTAACTCAAGAGTACTCACACAAGGTATGAATAGCTTTTTTATATTGGGATGTTCATGTCACTGGGCATCTTCAGACTGACCCTGCCTTCCCTTCTCCAGTGACATTCTCCACAGAAATTGCTTTATTGCATAAATTTGATTATGCCATGAGAAGGGTCATCAGAAATCTAAGACTGGGCAGAATATCAGATTTAGATTTCAGGTTTAGATTTCTGGACTGGCAGCTTTTCGAGAGTGCCTGAGAGGAGCACACTTGCTGGAGGATGAGGAAAAGAAAAAGCAAAATAGGGAGAAAGAGAACAAGTGTGTTATACAACATTCCTAGTCTCATCCTACTGGGTTGTCTGCTTGTTTATCAGCAGCAAGTTTGCCAAGCAAAGAAAGTGCACATTAAGGAATTCTTGCTCAAGTAGCAATATGATTTCAGGTTTCAACTCTCATAGTCAAGGAAACTGACAGCTACTGGCACTGCAAAGTAAAAGGCACACACAAATATATTTGAAGATACTTGCAGTCCACAGGATTGCAACCAGATTAACAGTTCTTCAAGAAAAGAAACTAAAAAATATTTATTTAGTACAAATCTCTAATAAGACTTTAGCAGTATATCTGCAGTAATTTCTACCAGTGATTTTCCTGAAGATAAAGTAATATAAATCACTTGAAGCGGGTATAAACTTTGTGTCAGGTGCAGAAGTTTTTCATTTGCTTGGCTCCAAAAAAGAGTAAGTACAACACCGAGCACAATAACGAGCTCCTTTGCCACGAGTTTTTCCATTCTTCTTGGAGGAATACTGATGATTTACAGAACTGCTGGTCTTCTTAGCATTTGACATACACTATTAAATCTCCTGATAGAAGGCTATCAGGGGGATAGAACAAAAACATTAAAAATTCTTACTCATCGTGTATGAGAAAAAATTGATTCTACACTTTGTAATATTCTAGCAGTCCATTTAAATATTCTAGCAGTTCATGAACATATGAAGACGCCCTGTTTTTTGGGGGACTAGTGCATGCATTTTCATCCTCCAAAGGTATCATTTGGATTTGGGTTTGAGTCTAAGACCTTAGCTGGGAAATCCAGTATGACTTTGATGTGCTCTGGAGTAATTTAGTCTTTAAGGCATAACAAAGGCTGAGTGATAAAAGACTGCAACATATTGTGATCTTACTAAAATATCATGATTTAAAANTGGAGTAATTTAGTCTTTAAGGCATAACAAAGGCTGAGTGATAAAAGACTGCAACATATTGTGATCTTACTAAAATATCATGATTTAAAAAAAAAAAAAGAAAAGAAAACAACAGGGCTTCTGCACTTTTATTATGTTCAATTACTGTCTTTTCCTCAGCAAGTGGAAGAACATTCCCATCTGGAAGCCTTCAAAGCCAGGAAAGTTGTGTAAGCCATGTCTGCGCCTCACCATGGAGTGAAGTAGAGATGAGTGAGTGAAAACCATACTGGTTTCAGAAGCCAATACAGGATAATTGCTGTAGCACGACTTTTTCCACAAGCTGAAAGAGCCATTGGGGCTTGGGCACAGTGCCATGCTAACCAGATGAACAGGAACAAGGTGTTATGTCCAAGACGTTATCCTTTCAGGAACAAGGCACTACACCCAAACAGCACCGTGCTATACCTTGTGATCTTTATGTGCACTTAAGATCTTTATACCTCTATACCCAACAAAGCAGTGTGCTGTTACAGAGAAAGAAAGAAAAAAAAAAAAAAAGAAAAGGCAGGTATCACACAGTGCATTGGATGTTTTTGTGCTGGAATAGATGGAGCAGTGTCCTCACAAAGGTGAAAATGTACATTACCCTAAGGAAAAGATGCTCTCATTTTCCAGAAGAAGATTTTCTTCTGTTGTGGATGCAGTAAAGAGCCTCTTTTGCAAAGGAAAGACAAATCATTGTGGGAGATAAGACCCACTTAAAGTGAGCAAGAGGGGCTCACTTAAGTGAGCAGGAGGGGCAGTCAATTACCTGCTGAGCCACACTTGTAAAGCCTTCCTCTGAAATCCAAGACAAAAGCCTATACTCAGCCAGGCTTCTTTCACAAGCAGCACTGTGATCCACTCAGCATGCTCATTCTAAAAAAAAACCTGACAACAACAAGGAACCCAGCTTCCAATAGAAATGGAAGCAGTGTCAAGCAGAGGGAGTTCTAATAAGAGTCCATGAATTCAGGAACTTTATTTAGAGATGTATTAGTGAATGGATGCTTACTCAAAAGGTGCAGGAAGGAACATTCTCTTGTGCCTTCTGCAGTGCATCTGTGTAAATAGGACATCAATGTAGGTGTAATTTGCTCTCTACAGCTCTGCAGCTTGCTGTCTTTACAGTTCAAGAATAATAAATGAATGTTGCATATAGATGTTCATATATGTATGTATGTACACATATATTTATAAACTGATGTATGTATGTATATACATACATTAAAAGGCTTAATAGATGAATACAGTCCTAGATACATAAAACTTGTCCTGTAGGCATGCACCTGGGTTGTAACTCTTCATAGTGTTACATAGTGTTATTTAGATGGTGTAGCTTTAAAATTTCAAGTCTATAGATTTGTATATAAAGAAAAGTGCAATTTTTTAAAAAAAATCCAGTGTCCTCTCAGGTTTTTTTTTCTCTTTTAATAAATGGGATGTGGAGGTAAAATCCTAGCGCAGACAAAAGAATAAGATTATTGTTTGTGTCACTCTCCTCACATAGTAGATTCAGCTTTTCAAAGATCTAAGAAACTACACATGGTTATCTTTGTTTTAAATTCAATTATGAAATATTACTTGCATAACAGAAGAAAATTTCAAAAACTCTTGTCACTTATGGGTACCAGAAAGATGCATGGCACAGTCCTGAAGAAGAAATTGGTCTTTAACATCCAAAAATCTTGATTTCTGTTATGACATTGCTTTGCAGGGCTAGAACTACAAATTTTGAAATGACTGGTTTGTTCTGTCAGGAAGCAGAAATACAATATGGAACAACCTGCAGGTCTCTTAGAGCCCTCTTCTTCAAAGTAGAAGGAGCCAAGGCATCTGCTTTTTGAGTCACAGAAATGGAAAATGCTCCCACTATTACTTCACACTGTTCTAGAACTGTCATAAGGAATCTGCCACTTCTCCCACACAATACACAATGCATATAGGAAAATGTCAAATAGAGTGCGCAGACTTCAGTGGTTGACCAGAAAGTCGTGATGCAGCTTTGTTTCAGTATTTATTCATATGACATACCCTACATATAAGACAGAAATATGAACCAGATTTGGGTTTGAATCAAATCTTTCACAGAGCTAAGACTCACCTCTGGTCAGAACAGAGAGTGGCAGCCTTCAGTATCTCCATAAAGCCACTTTCATTGCTGCAGTGGTAAATCCCCAGCTCACTGTGAAGAGACCTGAGGACTCCAGTGGAAGACTGAGGGATTTCAAGTACAAAGAATGTCAGCTGATCAGTACCTTATGTGGCCAAAAAGGCTTCTATTTATGATTACAACCAATGCAGATTAAAGTACCATAGGAAATTATTTCTTCCCATGCTGTCTTGGTTTGAGATGATCTGGAGGGGTGGACACCGCAGACAGAAGTCTCCTCCCTCAGATTCAATACCCCGGTTTCTCCAATACAGAGAGAGAGAGACCAAATATACCCACATGCAAGTGAAAAAATCATTTTTTACCAAGAAGAATGCTAATAACAATACTGATGAAACTGGGTTAAACCAGCTGATGAGGAGAAACAAGCGTGGCCACAGGACAGAGACTAGATGGCCATACTTCCATATGGTTCTTCACCTGCCAACCCAGAGAACCTGTCAGGAATGGTGGGAGAGTAGTTCTCCTATATACTCCACTCACATTTGATCCAAGAGATGCAGGACTGCAGCATGAAACCTTAATTTGCTTCAGGTTCTTGCCTGACTTTCACAGTCATTCTCACACAGTGAATGGCATCTGTTCCATATTAATGATCAAAGTAACAAACTGCCTTTCACCAATCAAATAAAGGTTTCCATTCTTCTGTTTTGGTCAGTGCTGGAGCCAGAACAGTTCACTGGCTGACCCTACAACAACTAAGGATAGATCCTGTAATAAGCCAAACCAGTAAAATACAAAGATATGCCTAATTTTACCTATTTTACAGCATGTTTTCAGAGGCACTGAAGTCTTCATCTTGACTTACAAGAAGGGGGAAACTCAAGGAGACCCCAAACATTTGTGCATGTGCCTGTAAGTCTGACATGGCAAATGTAACTATGTTTGGTATCAAACAGGAGTGAAATCCAGAGGCTGAGAGCTCTGGGAGTGCATACATGCACTCCCACCCACAGTGGTCTGGCTTTAAGATTTCAGTCTCAGCCTTCTACACAGGTGAACCCAATAACCTCAATGGGATGGGAATCCACATCAGACTAACTGGAGGTGGAAACATCTAAAACACAAAGGTATGGGGATTGAACAGGAAAACAACATCCTGAATTCCTGAATGAATCAAGTGTGCTGAGCTCCAGACAAACAAACTGCACTCCAAGCAGGAAGCAGCCTCTTTTGGCCTGTGCCAGTGCTACCATAGCAGCTGTCTCTGCTTTGCTCTATATGACTATTTTTCAAAGAACCCAGTTTTTCATCTTCTCATCATCTTCATTAGTTCCCAAGGACAGGAGCTGGCAGCTCTCTGGTGTACAGCCTCTGTGCACTGTCCTGGCTTCCTCTTCATTCATTTATTTTCATGTGTACAGTATTGTGTTCCATACACTAGTCAATGGTTATGTTTTTTACTGGATTTCTTCTACAAACTATGAGCTGTGCTCCTTCTCCTGAAGGATCCTTATCCTCAGCATGCAGTTCTGAGTGCACACCATTGAAGTTTCTTACCACTGGTTTGAGCACATTGGAATGTCAGTATTTGGGTGGTCCCTTCACCAGTGCAGAGTCCTTGTAATCTCTGGGTGGTCAACTCAACGCCAGATTTCTCACCTGTGACAGAAATACTGATTTGCTGCAGGGAAACAGGCACCACAACAAGTCCTAAGAAAGGATACCACTGGGAATAATTTTGCTCAAAATTGAGGCCCTATAAAACACTTTTTCCTAATACATAAATCTTCTAAGCTCGCTTCCAAGACATGTTCCCCTGTTTTTGTAAGTACCTTTTTCCCACTTACAAACAAAAATTAGCTTTCTGTGGTAGAGACAAACCCAGTACTGTTGCATTTCACTCATAGTGGAGGACTTGAAAAAAACCCCAAACTCTAGTACTTGGAACAATGTATTGATCAGGTTCCTCTTGTTCACATCAAGTGGTAACATCCTTTTACCCATTACAGACACTACCCCTTAAGATGTCAGGAAAGACAATCCCGGCATACACAGGTCTATGGGTACTGACAGGATGCACCAAGTGGTGCTGAGGGAACTGGCCAATGCCCCTGTGAGACTCTCCTAATCACCTTTGAAAGATCACAGCAATTAGAGGGGAAAGGGGTGTTCTTAAGCACTGAAAGAAAGTTAACATCTCTCCTATCTACAAGGAAAGGAAGAAGGAGGATCTGGGGAACCACATGTTGATCAGCTTCACTTTTACTCCTGGGAAGATGATGGACAAAACTACCCAAACGTATAAAAGACAGGAAGGTGATTTGGAGTAGTCAGCGTGGATTTATGAAGGGGAAATCATTCCTGAACAACCTGGTAGCCTTCTATGATGAGGTAAATGGCCTGGTGTACGGTACGAGAGCAGGTAGGGTTGTTTCATCTTAACTTTAGCAGAAAGTTCCACATTGTCTTCCATCACACCTTGACAGACAAACTGATGAAGTAAAGAATAAGTAAGTGGACAACTAGGTGAAAACTGATAGAACCACCAGGCTCAAAATGTGGTAATTAGTGTCATAAAGACCATCTGAAGGCCAGTTGTTGATAGTGTAATCCAGGCATGGATACTGGGATTAACACTGTTTAAAATCATCATTAGTGATGGGACTGACTGCACTCTCAGCAGGTTTGCAGGTGATAGAAGACTGTGAGAAATAGTTAATATGCCTGCTGTGTGCTGCCATCCAGACGGACATTACAAGGTGGAGAAATGGGCAAACAGAAACTTCATGAAGTGCAACAAAGGGAGATTCAAAGTCCTGTCAAAGTCAGCAGGAATAACTGCAGGCAACAGTATGTGCTGGAGGCTGGCCAGACGGAAAGCAGCTCTGCAGAGAAGGATCTCAGGGTCCTAGTGAACAACTTAAAAATTAGCCAAGCAATGCACCTTGATGGCAAAAAAATAGGTAGCATCTTCCTGGGCTGCACTAGGAAAAGGTTTACCACCAGGTCAAGCAAATGGTTCCTCCTCTTTTCACAGAACTGGTAAGATACATCTGTAGTGCTGGGTCCAGATCTGGGCTCTCCAGCAGAAATGTGGCAATACTGGAGAGAGTCCACTGCAGGACAACAGAAACATTGAAAAACTGAAGTATCTTTCCCAGAAGGTGAGCCTGAAAGAGCTGGATCTTCTTCAGCACGGATAAAAGAAAGCTCAGGAAGACCTCATACATTTGTAAAAATGCTTCACAGGAGGGTGTAAGCCTACAATAAAGCCAACATCTCCTCAGCAGTGCTCTGTGGCAGGATGAGAAGCAATGAGAACAATCTGAAATCCAGGAAATTCCCCATAAATGTAATAAAACCCCCTTTTTATTATAAGGGTGATCAAACAATTTCACATATTACCCAGAGAGGACGTGGAATCGCCATCCTTGAAGATATTGAATACTTAGCTGGAGGCAGCCGGGGTAACCTGTCTCAGTTGACCTTTTCCTTGTGATGGAGGATTGTCATAGACAATTTCTGGAAGTACTTCCAACCTGAATGAGTCTACATTTTATTCTGTTCCATGCTTCTTACATCTAAAAAAGATTGAAGTCCCAAAGCAGCTGCCAGGAAAAAGGGTTGGGAGCTGAGGAGAAAGAAAGTGGCAGGATAGACCCTGCTTTACTAGCCTAATAATCTTTTATATGAAAAAAACTGTCGGGCTGGAGACCCAAGAGCAGCAAGGGTTCCGCTAGACCAGAACTTCTCCATCTTTCTCTAAGTCTGGCTTTAAGATGACAGGGTAAACAAATAGGAAAATACACTCTTTATATCCATTTGAATAGTTCAAAGTTATTCTCACGTGCCAATTAATATTTTCTTCTACACTTCACAATGGATCCTGATTTTCTCCTCCCTTGATCATTACAAAGTCAATTTAACATTCAAAGTATGTATGAAAGTGTATCCAAAAGGCTGCCCAATCCAAGCAGCACTTTTTACACATAGTTCTCTCTAAAGGTTAAGCTCTTTCCCTTTCAAAAGCAAGATCCTCTTACAGAAACAATGCAGGGATACAAAGACAATAATTAGTCGCAAGACATCAACAAAATCATGTGTTTTTCAACATTTCTTCAAGCTCAAAATTATGGTCAGCTTTTACTTATCAATAATATGATATGAGAGGGGATGCACTTCTGTATCTCTGAATTGTTCTGAAAGCATGAAATGAGAGCTATGGATCCTCCAGCTGAGAAGAAATACTAAGAAACTCAGAAAACAATTTCTTTACAGTGATAGGTAAAATACAGAGAAGTTTCTGGTGTCGCACAAACTTCAGGAATCAAAAGCAGTTCACCCAGATACGAGATAGGCAAAAAAGGACACAGATTTTTCTAGCAGAAAACAGCCAGATCTTAAGTTATTTGCTCTCTATTTTTCTGTTTCTGAATGACAGCATATTTTTTAATAACTTTTCATGAATTATAAGTGATACCCATTTCAACTTATGCTGTAGGTATATTTTCTTAAGTCATCATAGCTTAAGGGGTTCTTCACTATCTTAAGTTTTTCACACACAGAAGCAATCCTATTTTATATGTGCATAAAATTAGTGGATATGTGAACATCACAGGATAGTACCTAAGTTGGTAGAAGACTTCCCATGTTGCCTTGATGTGGATATCTCTCTTCAGCACTCTTGTTACAGAACAAACTACTAAATTTAGAAGTCATGGTCAAAGCATTTCTCTGGAAAAATCTACATTTTATAAAACAAAAATGAAGCACAGTTTGGGAGTTGACTCTTCACCTTAAACATCAGCACTCAATCTAGTTAGGGAAATAGCACAGAATTACGCTTTCCTGATGTTAAGATTAGCTTGAAAATACATACATATACACAATTATTTACTGGAGAAAGCTTATAGAGATGGATCAGATAAAAGAAACATACTTTGGAAAAACAAAGAATTCAACATACAACTAACATTCCAGTAGAGCAGAGTTATTCACAGTAAAAAAGATATTTACAAAACCTCAGCTCAAGTGCCAAAAGCAATATCCACCTTTGCTTTACCTCTGAGATATTTGTGTATCCCATCATGAAGCCACAATTCCTTTTTGGAATGAACTGCAAATCTCTGCTTAATACACCAGGAGAATGTTCTGCAAAACCTACCTCCCACATCTGACATTTTGGCTACAGTTGAAATGTAAACCTATTCCCACTTTTCTCGTCTGTGCGTAAGCAAGGAATGATTTTTTGCACATTCATTGCTTTCTAACGTCTATCTCACACCAACTCTGTGTTACACACAAAATCTTTTTATACCATATTCATAATACACCAAATAACGAAGAGAATTCAAAATATCCATTTTGGATATCCAGACAGGAAATCTGTGTGGGATGGGGGTTCATGTGAACAAGGTGAATGTGAAGCACATGGTGTAAGAGCACTGGATGCATGTTGGGTGCCAGACCAGCAGCAGCAGCTGGCAGCTCTACCTGCAGACATTGCCCAAGATCTCACACCTCAGCCTCTGAGCTTCACAGTCCAGCACTCCACAGAGCCACAGCAACTGGATCAAAGCCTGTAACATACTGCACTCCAAGTGCAACAGTTCCAGAGCTGACTCATGCATCATTCGTCTGTCTCTCTGCTGGAAGAGGTCAGAGGAAGGTGGGGAGATCTGGTGCCTGTAGCCAACCCACTCCTGGCTGCATGCCTTTATGCAATGCAACCAAAGGAGTTTACCTGAAACCCTAGCAATTGCTCACATTGCTGACTCTGGATACTGCCAAGAGCCACACACAGACACACACAAATACATGTAAAGGCATTCAGCATCATCAGCATGTGCATCTTAAAAGGGTTCTGCAAAACAATGCCTCCATATGAACAATCCTGACTCAAGCATGGTATTTAGGAAAGGTCAGGGGATGATCAGAAAATATTCTAAGTAATAACAAATAGCCAGAAAACGCTCAATTTAGGTAGAATAGAACTAGTTATATCTAAAAATGCTGAAAGTTAGCAGGACTTGAAATGCACACCGATGAATCCATAGCAGGATACCACGTCTACAGAAGGCCAAAAGGAAAGAAGACTAAAGCTAAAATGACAGACCCGTACCTTTTGCTCTCATTTATGTACTTGTATATAGTAAATCAATTACAGTTATACTGGCTTTGGTGTTTAAGTAATACAATGTGGCTTTAATGCAACTGTGACTCTCAAACCTTTACATTATCACGTTTAATACCTCAAGATCTGAATACAAATTTCCTCACTCAGGAAAATGATTTCGAAGGTAATCTGGATTTCCTAGTTTGACCACACATGTGCACAGCCAATGGTATGGGTTATAAATCCTTAACAGATTTTCACTGCAAGAATGGCCCTGTTGATGTCTATTGCTGTTTTCTATCAAATGTTAATTTTTCAATGGGATCTAGAGAGATATGAGGAAGTATTCACACCCTCATATGAACACATATTTTGTCTATTCCCAACACCTAATACTCTCAGTTTATGAATGAAAAAAAAACATTCTGCTATTTTTGGCTGGAGGAGAGGATGTTTTTAACATTAAGTCCTTGCTCATCACCCACTAACTGAATCCATCTTCCATAAAACAGGTTACTGAACACTGTCATTTAGTATTTATGATACCTCAATCAACATATGCTCAAAACAAAGAATTTGCATGCCCACACCAAAATCTGCTTTTTGCAGTTCTTTGCCAGCTCTGCCTACATATGGGCGTCTGCTGGAGCTTCTGGCATAACATACAATCCAGCCATTTTACTATGCAGAACATCAACAATTCCACATTAACTTTCAAAAGTCCTAAGTGAGCTACTTGACATTGGAGTCAGAAAAAGAAAAAAATTATCTTAGTCATTACTAAGTGTGGGCACACTTCGGGGATTTGTAAAAGAGGATGCCAACAACTTGAAAGAGATTGTTTCTGCATTTGTTAAGCTGCAGCAGAGCTCCAAAATACCCTTAGGCACAGGCAAATTGAAACTTACTTAAACTACTTCTTTACCTACTTCAGCCAGCTGGATTTCTGTCTTTTCAGGCATAACAAGATGAGTGCACTGCACTTAACCTCCTTCTCAGCCTGCTAACTGCACAGCTAAATACAGAGGGCCACCTCTACATTCATGAGAAAGATCAAGGTAGATGAGATCATAGTCTCTCTCAGAAGCAAGACCTCTCTTTCACATCCCTCTCAGCAGCACCAGAAGTAGGAAGCCCAGTTTCTGAGCTCTCAGCCAGTCATTTGTCCCAGATCCTTGTTTTGAGATGGCTTTTTTGTTGTTAGGTCTTCATTCTTGGTTTGCCCAGACTCAGATTTACACTGCCGAGAAGCCCATGATCAGCCCAGAAAGATCAAAGCAGAATGGAAGAGAGAACAGAACAACTATATGGCTGCAGCCCACCAAATGAGTAAGGAAGGGCATATCGAGCACCCTGAGTGGTGCTTGTAGAGGAGACAAAGAAAAGGAAAAGGCAGCAGTGGCCTTTCCACCCCTCTTCTGCCACTCAATGCCATTTTATTTTTTCTAACCAGCTGCTCTTTTGAGCAGGTATTTATGCTATCCACAATCAGCAAGTAAGTGTCCAGCAGAGAAAACTAAGTACACAGTTCCTCATGTGAACAGTGTCTACAGCCTCAGCAGAATGCATTAAAGGCATTCAGGCATTTACAGTATCAATGTGACTAGTTGTCAGATGAAACCTAAACTGAGATTGCTTTGAAATCTGATGCAGCAGCGCCTCAGCATGTGTCTGTCATATTCAGAGAAAAATTAGAGTAGCAAGCGTCAGTTAAAAACCACTAAAACCTTCACATGTCCAAATAAATACCTTTTAAATACCTTTTTGCTCACAGCATATATTCTTAAAATGTACATAGATTCACAGAATCTTTGCAAAGCCTTAAAAGATATTTTTTCTTTATGAAAAACCCTCAATTTTTATAACAGCAGTTTGCATTGTTAGTATAATCTAATCCTATCACAGAAAAATACCTGGCCAAGGCTAACGTGCTCATGATCATCTTATTCATAAACCTGAAAGGAACATTTTGCCCAAGATCAAGATTCAGAGCAGCACCAGGCTACTCCAGCTGTACAGATAATTACAGGCTGTGCACAATTTGCACTTCGTAGCTGTCAGGGGTATTACACCAGCAGGAATGCTCATAGGCAGGCATTTCTGTCAGGGCATTCATTCCTTGGGCATTCTTTCTACAGATAAGTTCTTACTGCAATACTTCAGAAATAACCAAAGAAAAAGTGCTAGTTCTTATTCGAATTAATTCTTCCACAACATGATATTATTATTATATTATTCTTTTATGCTCCTGTGATACCTTTTTCAATTCTGAAACACTTCATAGGATTAACACAAACTCTGCCCAAAGAAAAATCACGTGTCCACAAAACATTTCAGGACAGACTGAGAAATAAATACTACCAAACAATGGCAAAAATCAAGAAGGAAGATAACATCATCAAATGATTTGCTGATTTGCAACTGTGTGGAGCCTGACACTAGTTTTGTAAAAAAAAAAATAATATGGGGATGTTCTGGCCATGTAAGTGTCTGTGAACCCCACTGGGACCAAAAATTTACCCAACAGCAGTAAACTGGCTGTTTTCTTAATGGGATCAGACCAACAGCATCACACCAACTGCAGAACTAATTAAGTACTGATACAAACTCGTTACCTTCATCTCCTTCTGCAGCACTAAGTTACTTAAAGTTTGCAAGCTCTGTCATGCATCTGTCTCAACACCTCAGCACCTGAGCTTAGTTTAGGCGATCTGAGTTGATCTCATCATTATCGATCAGGCAGCAGTTCACGGGCTCCCAACAGCAAATTGCTTGCTCCAACCAGCTCCAAGAGCTATTTGGAGGGGTATTTGGAAATGGCATGCCTGTTTGTGTGGCAGTACATCAATTAATACACAAGTCTTCATTCTTTGCTGGATTTCTTCCAAATTGTTTGAAGTGTACTTATTCATGTCTTGAATGATAAAGCCAGAACAGTCTAACCACCTAACAACATTTCAAGCAACTAGTCCTTCTAACTATGTTCATGAAACCTTTCATAGGTGCATCAGAGATTTTGCTCTCCTGGGGCAGAAGGCAGGCTTTCCATTATGGTGTCTGAGTTTTTAAGTCATTATTTGTCTAGAGGTTCTATAAAATTGCATTTTGTAGCTGCAATCTTTTTATATTCTTCAATACAGTTCATACAGACTATAACTGCAGTTTACTTATATTAATTGTTGCGTGGAAGGGGAAAGACTGAAATCAGGATGTTCTCTGTAGCTCCCCCATTAGGGGGAACAGGGGGGGAAAGGGTGTAATTGTGACTTTAAAACCTTCTAAATAGCAAGTATTGCATTGAAACAAGATCTACCATAGCACCCTCTGTTTGTGAAAAGAAGTTCTCAATGGAGAGATTCCCTGGTGGCTGCTTCCCTTCTTTTTCAGAGCTGGACAATCCCCATACACAGACACCACCCAAACAATTGCAGGTCTTGCACATAGGAAAGTAGTGTTAGAGGAGTATTTAAGTACTGTTAACTCCTGTGGGCATTTGGCAGCCAGGAAGTAAAAAAAGAGAATGATCAAATTAGTCTTCCACAGACAACCAGGAAATGTCTTACTGAAGACAGCAATGTTGATATCCCCCTTCTAGTTAATAGGGGAGCAGGCTGAAGTTCCATTCATGAAAAACAGGAAACTCTGGACAGCACACAAGTTTTTCTTCAGCAAAAGCAGTGGGAAGAAGAAACTTAAAGATGCTGCGGAAATATGATCCTATTTCAGTTTTGTAACAATTCAAAAGAGTTATTTTTCTGTAAGTTTAGCTCCATGCTGTGCAGGATCTTCTTGAAAGGTGATGTTCCTTCATCCATCATCCAAAAAAGCCAACACCACTTTTGCAAGAGTACTCTCACAACTGCCTTGTGCAGGATCACATTCTCCCTCCCTCTGATGTTTGGGACCTCTGCTACAACAGTCACTCACTTTCTTCACCCTCCCTTGAGGCCTTTCCTTCCCGTAGTTGGCTGAGTTTGTTCAGTACTTAAAATCTGACCCTTTCTGGACTTCTGTTAAAATCCCTTTTAGGAAAAAAAAAAAAAAAAAGGAAAAAAAAAAAGAAAAAAGTCTGTTATGTTCCGTTTACGAGAAGCAGATGCTGATTCGAAGATATTTTCAACAGTAAAGTATATTTCCTTTTATTCTTTCAAGATCTTGCATTGAAGAGAGGTCTCTGTCATTCTAAAACAGTTAAAAACAACACTTGATGGCCTGATCAGCTACTTCACTACAAAACCACAAAGGTGACTTATTCTCACTTACATGTCATCCTGATCACGCTCACTGTTGTGTCATTACCAGCATAAGCTCAAGAAGCATCAGTTCCAAAGTACGAGTAGCAGTTCCATCCCAGTGGCTAGCAAGAGAGTCCTAGTGATGTTTTTCATTATAATGCCCTATCATTCAAAATTTACACAATTTGATGAGAAAAATGAAAGAAACCCAACATAGGGGTTTGGTACATCATTGCTGTATAAATATATAAAGCACACAACCTTTCCCATTTCAGTTTTACCCCATTGAAAATATAGTTATTTAAAAAGCAAGTCTCTCTCATTGTTTTGGTCAGCTTTTTTAAGAGGAAACTGTGCAAACTGAAAAAATAGAACAGATAATAATATTCCTGTGAGGTTTTTAAATGACAGTATTAGAGCAATTGCAATATGCAAGTTGGACACAACCATTCATTCTGATCAGGAATTCCATATATATGGGGACTATCTCCAGGTCTTTCTCTGCAAAAAGTTTATTCTTGACCGTACAGGTGAAGGATGGATTGATAAGTCTTCTTTATTTTATAACAAACTGTCAAAACACTTGAAAACATTGTCTGTCAAAAATAAAGGAAAAAATAATACAAGGATAAAAAGTATTTCTTTTTTCTACCCAATATAGTGTGTTGGGTTTGGCAGAGATGGAGTTAATTTTCCCCACAGCAGCCCTCACAGTGCTAAGCTTTGCATTGGTAGCTAGAAAGTCATTAATAACACATAGGTGTTTTGGCTACTTAACCTCCTAAGGTGAAAAGGCAAAAGCTATCTCATGCTTTCACAGCTGGATCTTTGTGTTTGCAGTGGAAAAACTGGGTGAAATTTAGCCCCTGCATTTTCTAAGCCACTGCAGTAATCATCAGTAAGTATTAAATTCCAAAAATATCACCAATTGGACTGCGGAGGTGAGACACTTCATATAATGTGTCTATTGTCACAGCATGACAAGGAAACCACTGTGAATCACAATTATCTTTACATTGCAAATTAGAAGCAAGCATAAAAACGTATTATCCACACAAATATGGGGCCTTCTGAGGGGAAAAGATATACTCATTGCCTTCCGCTCCAGTCAGAGATAAGTGTTCTTCTGAATAATTTTGAAGTTTAGTTTTATGATTGCATATGGAAGAGATTTATTTCTGTGTGTAAAATTGTTTTTGAGATATTTAGATCTCTCCTTGGAAATAAAAAAATGTTGGTTTTGACACCCAAAGGTGGTTCATTTTGGAATGCGAGCACTGGAAAATATCACCTGAAACCCACGTTGAGCAAGAACATTAACTCTAGATATTAGAAAAGTTAATGTTCTTTGGGAGCTCTTTCGGGAATTTCTGCACTAGATTTAGTGCTTTCAGGTGCATAGATCTTCTCATGGCTTTTTTTTTACAGTTTCTTCTTCTGGTAAGAATAAGTATTTCTACATCACTGTGAAGTTACATGGGGATTTGTAAAACACAGGAGAACACAGGCCCTACTCCAAAGCCCTAACAGTTAAGAAAACAAAATTGATCACAGGAAAATAGCACCTACCTTCTGTATTACAGGTGTTGGATCCCAGTAAAAAGTGCATTTACACAGATTAAAAAACAAACAAAAAAAAGAAAAAGAAATTGGAAAAACCAGCAGCAGCTTATCATACTGATTTTCTTTGTTTCCACACCACCCACACAGCAAGAAGACAGTCCAACACAGAGAGCTGACCTAAAGCCAAACTCAGCAGCAAGCACAGGACTGGGCCACCAAACCTGCAGGAAGGAAGCAGAGTTTACCAGTTTGCACATACACTATCCTTCCTTTCTGTGATTACAGTTTCTGGGTATAAGGATTTTTAGCAATCTGCAGCAGCAGTTTGCAGCACTGGATTGTGTTAAACTCTGCAGTGGCCGCATGAAAGCTGGCCTAGCTTCTGCCTAAAGGTGATGTATTACAGTGACTCCAGGATCTTGGGTCTCCAGGACATGTTTTACATTTTCTAGCTGGTTCTGGTTATCTTTCAGCTGCAGGCTGACACTCAATAAATTCACAGTTGCAAGGTCTGAAAGCAAATGAGCCAATGGAAAAACTGTGACTCATTACAAGTCACATGAATGGACAAAGCATATAAAGGTGAAACTCAAAAGAAAACTTTGGAATATAGTTTAGATACTAGTGGCAATGTCCCCCGGAACAAGAAGATCTGAGCATTTTACAAAAGCATTCAGCTGAGTATTTAACTTTCTTCATTTATGGGAAGAAAAGCTAATCTCAAACAAATGTAAGAGGTTTCAGGTCCTTTCCTAGAGCTGCTTCAACAGTTTGGCCATTGCACTTAAATGCTTACAGAGCCTTACTTAGTCTTCCGCAATTCTTGAATGAAAAAGTTGATGTGATCAGAAGTGGTGTCATGCCAATTTATAGACTTTCCTTTGTTTCTTAACCTCTCCCAAGTCAAAATACAAAGATACGAGTCTGTCAGGTAGGTGGAATAACACCTCCAACGAACAATTAAAGAACCGTGTTCATCACAGTTTTAAAAAACTTCTAAAATCTGACACTTTGTAGTTTAATTTGATGCCCTTAGAGTTCCTTACTATGAGGAATAGGGACTATTCACCTTTTTTTTTTTTTATAATAGTGCATGGCATTTCCAATACACAAAGATAGATAATATAAGTTCAGGGGGGAAAAAAAATCATCTGTTAGAAAATAGGAGGAAAGGAGTAATGGGGAGATAAATGTCTTGTTTAGCACAAGTGTAATTATGAAGATCTACAATATCTCTGAAGAGACTTTAAAATCAGTAAGACAAAACATCTTAATTCAAATTTATAGGCTAGACTTGCAAGTGGAATTTAGGCATTTTAATATCCAGCTCATAGATGGCTGCTACTTGGTTTCTTTTGTGTTCCTTTTATGTTATATAAAGGTAGAACTTATAGTCTAAAAAATTGATCTTTATTGAAAACAATATATTTATTCAATCTGCTGCTTAAATGTGATGGGAGGAAGTACCAGAAAAGGAATGAGACTCTAATCCCACTTGGCAAGAAATGTTACAGGTCTAACCACAGACTAGAGACCGGTTATGTCTCCTGTTTGGGATTCATGGATGCAAATCCATGTGCCTGTGACAAGTTGCATGCTCTCCTTCCTCTCTCAGGAATTCACCACTGCAAAATGTTGTGGATAACTGAGGTGTATTAAAATCCAAAAAGAAATTTGGCAAAGTCATTGGGGAAAAAAAAAAAAGTTTAAATTTCATACATCTACTAGACCAGGTGCATATTGAGGAAGTATCACCCCATTCCTCCCTGTCTTTCTTCATTTTTTTCTAAGCATGGTCACTTTCAGGGACAGAATACACAAGCAGCTGAATAAGAGCCTATTACAATACTTGAAACTATAAATGTATCTTGAAAAGTTTTAGTATCTTCTTGGCTGAAAAAATAGCATTAGAAGAAAAAAATCAAGGACGGTGGAAGAAAGACAAGCTTACATACGGGGTTCTTAGATTTGTTCAGGATATCTAGACAAAATATTTAGAACAGGTTAACTAATGCACTTTACAAAAAAATTGGGCAAGATCATTGTATAGAAGACACTATGCTGGTTTTGGCTTGGATAGAGTTAATTTTTTTCACAGTAGCAAGTATAGGACCATATTTTGGATTTGTGATGAACACAGGGTTGATAATGTAGAGATTTTTTTGTTATTGCTGGGCAGTGCTTACAGAGAGCTTTTCATACTGACACCCCGCTGAGGAAGCCTTGGGTACATGGGAGGCTGGGAAGAGACACAACTGGGACAGGTGACCCAAACTGCCCAAAGGGATATTCCAGACCATATGACAACTTCCTCAATATATAGCGGCGGGGGGAAGAAGGAGGAATGGAGGGATGTTCGGAGCGATGTTGTTTGTCTTCCCCAGTGACTGTCACACATGATGGGCCCTTGCTCTTCTGGAGATGGCTGTCTTTACTAAACTGTCTTTTATTAAACTGTCTTTATTTTAACCCCTAGTTTTCTACCTTTTACCCTCCTGATTCTCTCCCCCATCCTGCTGGTGAGGGAGTGAGCAAGTGGTTTGTGGTACTTGGTTGCTGGGTGGCGTTAAACCATGACACACTCTGAAGAGCTGCTGAAATATTTAAATAAAACATTTATAGGAATGAGGAGCAGAAAACTATCAGTGAGATCAAAAATTGTCTATCTGAAAATAAAGCAAAACACACAGAGCCTGGTTCATATTTAAGTCAGAGGTTTCGGAGCACTGAGGTCAACTTGGTTTTATTCACTTTTTTTCATAAGAATAACGAGATGTGCACATATACAAATCTGTATTTGTGAAGTGTCCTTTCAGAAAAACAGGCACAACACACAGATCAGAACAGCTATATTTTTCTGTTACTGCTCTTTTCCGTTTGATGTCTGTTAGACATCTGGAATCCTCACTTACTTGTTGCAACATCCGCAGAAGTTGTCTTATTAGCTGAGCAAGAGCCCTGAACAACTGAGGTTCTTATTTGAAGTGCCCTCCAAAACAACTTGATGGCTGCAGACCAATTAGTACACACACCAGCACATCAGCAGCATGGATGAGGAGGGCACACCTCCTCAACCTAAGCTGCAAGCCAGCATCACCACATAGACACGGCCAGAAAAACAGAGGTCAGATCACCCACCTCTTGTAAAATCAACACCCGTTGTCTCCGCCCACAAATAATCTCGCCTGTTCTGTGAGGGCAGAGGGAACAGGTAACAAGCATCTTATTCTCCCTCATTTTGCATTTCTGTCAGCACACAGCAGTCAGTAACCACACAATTCATTAGTGAGCCAGAACTACCTCAGCAGAAAGCAGGCAAATCCACTGCAGTTCTTTGCCTGCCAAAACCTCTCTGTGGGAAAGGCAAACCTCTAATATATCTCCCATCTCCTATTGATCTGGTCCCAAAAGAAGTCGCGGAGTGTTGTTGCGACAGACAGGAAAGCAACACACAGACACACACATTTTTATTGCAGAAATCCTGTTTGTTAAAAGGACATCTCTTTTTATACCTTTGTCTTAAAATGCTTTGCTTTTCACTGGAGCGCAACAGTTTGCAACATAGTAACATTGGCAATCTACATCCTACACCAGCATAGCAGCTGTTAGCACTGCAAAAATACATATCCTGTCCTTGTGGGTTCCCAACTCCCTCAACACTTGTTTATCATTCGCTGGCCTACGTGACCTCCCTATCTTCATGGGTACAGTCTCACATTGTCAAGAACAATGTTCTCTGTTAAGGAATCTGTGGACCTGCTGCTTATCCCCACAATTCCCCCTTTTTTGTATTTGTGCTACAAAAATTGCTTGTACCTTCTTCTGCAGGGCCCTTTGCAGCAGTGATACTAAACATTGCAACATCAATAACACAACTACGATTACTAAAAATAGCAAACATCCCAATTTGAATAGTAAAGCCAGCCACCCAGATACTCCCCATCTGCCAAACAAATCCTCTAGTCCAAAAAATCCTGAACTCTCTTATCTTTTGTGTCACTGCTTGTACGTCAGCGATGCTCTTACAAATGGATTCTGAATGATCAGAGAGATTCATACAACACATTCCCTCAAAATCCTGACACCCATGTCCGTGTACTAAAAGCAAAAAATCAATAGCTGCTCTATTCTGCAAGGTAGCATGGCAAACAGAATCAATGTCAGTAGCAAGCTGATAAAATATCTGAGAGGTTTTGTTGGCTTGCTTTGCTATCCAGCAGGCCATTCTATTCAAAGTACCCAAGGCTTTAGCTGTGGCTACACGAGGAAGGGACAGGGAAGCAGACACTCTCTGTCCCTGATTCCAGAGATGTATCTCATCATCACACTGTTCAGTAAGGCCTATTGCCCTCTGGTTTCGTTGATAGAGCATAGAATGATTAAGTATTAATTTATGAGTGAGTGTTAACAATCCCAATTTCCCAAACGTACAAGGCCCCCCAATAGGCTGTGCTGGGGTCCCTGGCCAGGCTCTATCACCATATATAAGGAACAATCCTGAGGGCAAGTGATGAGGTACACTCACTGCTGGAGCACCCCAAGTTTGATTCCTACCCAAGTGACTACACCAGGAGAAATCATTTTGATAAAATGGTGATTCAGGGGAGACATCCTAAGACAGATTCCCCTTCCCCAAGTTATCAACTCTTGTGGACCAGACAAGTGACCAGAAACAAGATCCCATACCTGCACAGGAGCCTTAATAGACAATGGTTGAGTCGAAAAAGGAGAAGAAAATGCAAAAAGGAAGGTGAAAAAGAACTATCAAGAGGAAAGGTCAAAAAGTTTAAAACACAAACAACATTGTCCAACTGGGCTTGCAGAGCCTCCCCACTCATTTCCCCTTTTTGTTTTTGAAGCAAACGCTTCAGCATGCCATGCATGCACTCAACAACAGCCTGACTGGTAGCGGAATGGGGTATCCCAGTGACAAGCGTCACCACCCAGAGGGTAAAAACGTCCTGCACTTTTTTGGAGGTATAGGCGGGGCCATTATCAGTTTTCACCCAACTAGGGACCCCAAAGGTGGCAAAGGCACGTTGAAAATGTTGAATGACATCCTGTCCTTTTTCTCTCGTGTGGGCTGTGGTAATCAGAACATGTGAGAATGTGTCTAGAGAAACATGAACATACTTAAGTATACCAAAGTCAGCGCCATGTGTAACATCAGTTTGCCACAGCTGTAATGCCTGAGTACCCCTACAGTTCCTGCCAAAGTAGGCAGGAGTGTGAGTGTCATGACAACTGGGACAAGCAGCAACAACAGAACATGCCACTGTGGCAGGAGTTAAGCCAAATTGCCGTTTCAAGGCAGAACGGAGCTTTCTGGTGCATACTAGGGACAGGGCCTAGGGCAACAGCAGAAACAAGTGCATCCATGCGAGCATTGCCCTCTGTAAAAGACCCTGGTAACAAGGCATGACTGCAAATGTGCATTACAAAATAAGGAGTAGACCTTTGTTGAATAGATTTCCAAAGCTCCAATAAAGTAAAAAAAATAGCTTTTTGAGAAATAGAATACAATACAGCTTGGCCAAGTCGTGCCAAAAGATTTGCAACATAAGCAGAATCAGTAACAATGTTTAAAGGCTGAGAAAACAACTGAAAGGCTAATGTTGCCCCTCGGAGTTCCACTACCTGCGGAGAGCCTTCCTGCATGGCTATGTGTTCATGCCACCCCTGCTCATCTCTCCAAACCACTGCAGCTTTCCAAGTCTTACCAGACCCATCAGAAAACACAGTAAGTCCGTACACAGGTTTGTCACATTTCAGGCGTTTCTGTCCAACTGGAGCTTCCCTAAAGAACTTAGGTAAGGAGTGAGAGGGTAAATGATATGGGATATAAGGGATTTGACCGTGAAAACCAGCCAAGGCTGACTGCAGTTCATTCTTGCTGGCTAAACACCATTCAAAATACCAAGATTGAACAGGTACAACAATTTGAGCTGGGTCTCTGCCCGTGCATTCTGCACAGAGTTTTCTGGTTCTAATAATTAAATCAACAAGCAGTTCAAACAAGCCAGGAGCAGTTTTGAGGGGACCAAAAAGGCAGAAAGAGCCACTTCAAAATATGTAAAGGGTCAGACCACTTGTC
>VYXB01009936.1:4182-22205 GCA_013397135.1 Pachyramphus minor | reverse complement strand
TGTCAGACCATTGCACAAGGGCACCAAAGGGAACAACATGACCAATAAGCACAAACAGTTGGATCATGTGTCCAAGGTCAATTCAGGATACAAATTTTTTGTGTAATGCTTGCTCCACCTGCTGGATAGTTTGAGCAGTTAAGGTTCTGGGTTCCAAAGAATCAGAAGAGTGCTTGAGCACTTCAAAAAGAGGTGTCAATTGTGTGTTGGTTAGGCTTAAATATGGCCAAACCCAATTTAATGAACCCAATAACTTTCATACATCTGTAAGAGTCCAAATGTCAACTGTCAATTGCACAAGTTGGGCAGCCACGGTTCATGCTGTGACCTGCAAACCCAAATATTTCCATGGGTTCCTTTTCAGGAAGAAGGATCAGCCCAAAGAGTTGGAGAGACAGTCTGGTTATTGTTTCCAATTCACTCAATTGATCCTCTTTGCTCGCTGCAAGCAAAATGTCATCTATACAATGATAACAGTAACATTCAGGAAATCGGTCGCATACAGGAGACAATGCTTGTGCTACAAACCCTTGGCAAATTGTGGGCAAATTTTTCATGCCTTGGGGGAGTACCTTCCATTGGTACCGTTTTGAAGGTTCAGCATGATCAATAGATGGAACAGTAAAAGTAAACTTCTCCTTATCAACCGAGTCTAAAGGTATGGTAAAAAACCAGTCTTTTAAATCAATGACAAGAATGGGTCACCTGGTGGGCAACACAGAAGAAGCCTGTAGGCCAGGCTGTTGTCTGAGGTCATGTAAAAGTTTCCACTTGCCAGATTTCTTTTTTATAACAAACACAGGGGTATTCCAAGGGCTATGTGATATCTCAGTGTGACCAGCGGCAAGTTGTTCATCCACAAGTTGCTGTAGGGCTTGTAATTTTTTGAATGGCAGGGGCCACTGATCAGGCCACACAGGAGTAGTAGTCAACCAAGTTAAGGCAATGGTGGGCTGTAGAACACCCGCAGGCCCCTGTTAAAAATCTGTTGTAATTTTAACCCCCCCACTGGGAAAGACAATCTCATCCCCAAAGTGTAAGAGGGGCCGCAGTCACATACAGCTTTATTGTAGCAGACTGCCCTTCCAGATTCGTCATGACTACAGGACACTGAGAGATACAGCTTTGAACAGTCCCTCCCAACCCCACTACTCCCATACCCATATTCATCAGTGGCCAAGAAGAGGGCCACGACCCCCGTGAAATAACAGTTACCTCAGCCCCAGTGTCCAACAAACCTGCCACTTCAACTGTCGATGGCTTGCACCGTGCATGCAGGAGGGAGCATGTCATCTGAGGGTGTTGTACAGAGATGGTCTGTGACTAGAACATTTGCGATGTGTTGATTGATCCAAAGCCTCCATTTCACCGTTCACGTGGTTCTGTCCTGGGAACACAGCTCACAAAAGGTACAAGTTGAGCAATCTGTGTCCCTCTAGGTATTGTTACCGGTGGACAAGCAGTAGATACCATAGCACAGATTTGCCCTGTATAGTCTGCATCAATTACCTCAATGTGAATCGTAAGTCCAGCAATCGTACTACTAGATCATCCAATTAACAAGGCACTTAAACCCTGTCCAATATGTCCATAGGCATCCAGGGGCACTTTTACTACATCTCTTGTGGTTATCATTACTGTGTCAGCGGGTGGGTACAACCATGCCGGCAGATCCGGCGGTTTCTCCGGTGAGGCGATCACAGAGGGACAGGCTAGTGGCCCTTGCCGCGGAGCCAGGAGGGCTCCCAGGGGGATTGTGTCCCCATGCGCCCCATCGCGCTCCGCTTCCCATTTCCCTGCAATGGGTGTCCACTGACATGATACTTAGAATGACATTGTTTAGCAAAGTGTCCCCGTTTACCATAATGGTTACAATTGCCAGAAAAATCCACTGGTTTCCCTTTCACTTTTTCCTTATTTACCTTGCTAGGGCAATTGGCTTTGAAATGCCCTTCTTGCCCACACCCATGACACTTTTGAGGGGGCTGTAGCACTGCCGCTAGCATGGACATCTGATATTCAATGGTTCCCACACAGAAACAAGCGGATATCTGGGATATCAGGGATATTGGGATTACCAGGTACAGCTTCGATAATCTTGCGGCAATCAGAGTTAGCCTGATCTTTAGCCCATTGAATACACAGCTTTTGTCTCAGAGTATCATTGCCTACTTGTTTTTCTAACAACTGTACTAATCATTCCACATTCTCATTAGGTGCTTGCTTAATTGCTGTGTATTTAGGGCCAGGGGATGCGAACTCCATTGTTTGAATCAAAGGGGACATGCCGAGTTTCTGGGCTAAAGTAAGTATTGCTGGTTCCCACTGGGCTTACAAATCAGGGCTGGCAAAGGGACCCATGCCCATCAAGGCATCGACTCCCACTGCTTACAGGGGGTCCCCATCAACACGATGCATGTTTTCTAATGCCACTTGCTCAGCCAATTTTCTCCAATTTTGCTCAAATGTTTGGCTTTGTTCCAGCTCAAAAACTATAACTTGTGCGAGATGAGTTATATCATATGGTGCTAACAAATCAGTATTAATTAGCCTAATCATGACCTGTGGCAAATTAATCCCATATTTACCACACGGGGCTTGTAAATCTTGCACTACCTTCCAAGCCAATATATGATGTTCATCAGGTCTACCTGACCCTGGAGCCCTTTTTAACACGGGGTATGCTTGTGGACCCTCCTCCCCTGACATAACAGAGTCTGTGCCCCCACTTTCACAAGGGTATCCAACAGGACCACAAAGCTCCCAATTGCCTGCTTTCACCACCTCCTTTCTCACAGCCTCCCAGAAACACCAAGGGTTACGAGGCATCACAGTCAGAGTGGACAGAGGCAAGGTCCAAGCTTTCTCACGTCTGCCCCCTTTTTTCTTGGGAGCACAACATTGAGGCCCACCTTGCACAATGGATTGAACAGCATGCAAGGAACCCTCACTTTCCAAGTCAGGGGAGGTAGAAGACAATGGCGGATACAAAAACTTGCCAGAACCTGCTTCCTGCTTGTTGGAGGTAGAGTCAGAGGAGGAGGACTTTTTTGTAGCAGCTTTTGCCTATATCTCCTTAAGCTGTTCCTGAGGAGTTTTATATGTTCTCTTAGGGGGATCATGGCAGAAAGGTATGTCTTTTTAGATGACAGTAGGAGAGGGATATGTCTTCTTTGGAGGGGGAGCAGTAGGGGAAGAAAGTTCTTTCTTCTCAGGGGAGGGAGTAGCAACATTGCCAGAGGAAGCCGCACCAAAAGCCTCAGCAGACGTGCTGGCTACAGGAGTGCCAGAGCACTCCAAAGCTCCCATAGCTTGTACTAAATTCTCCCGTTCTGCCACACCATCCCCCAGCACCAGAGCACACATGCCTGTCTCCTTGCCCGAGTTAAGTTCCCTATGCCATGTCTGAAGTGCAGTTAGTAACAATTACCATGTTGTTGGCAGCCCCTCCGTGCCCGCCTCTCCCTTCAATATCGACTCCCAGAGAGCCTGTTCCACTTTCTCCCACGCAGTCAAACTGAAAGCCGTACTGAATATGGCATCGTGCCCCTGCTCTCGGCACCACAATAACATACGATGCAATGCCACATCATCACATTTAACACCACACTGTTGAAGCAAAGATTTCCATGTGGTGAGGACGTGCCTCTCCTCCTTGGACAAGGACTGCCCTATATTGTCCCGCAATAGTTCTCGGTGGCTCACCTGTCACAGGTGTCACGACACTGGTCCGGACCAGGCAGTGGCCCCTACTGCTCGCAGCTACGCCAAGCGCCATCACCACCACACCTTGCCCTGCAGTTCTGATCCCTCGTTGGAGATCACGTCGTTGGTCACCAATTATTGTTGTGACAGCCAGGAAGGCAACACACAGACACACACATTTTTATTACAGAAGAAAAGAAGTCCTGTTTATTAAAAGGGCATCTCTTTTTACACCTTTGTCTTACAAAGCTTTGTTTTTCACTGGAGCTCAACAGTTTGCAACATAGCAAGATTGGCAATCTACATCCTACACCAGCATAGCAGCTGTTAGCACTGCAAAAATACATATCTTGTCCTTGTGGATTTCTAACTCCCTCAACACTTGTTTATGGTTATCCGGCGTACATGACCTCCTTATCTTCACAGGCACGGTCTCACATTGTCAAGAACAATGTCCTCTGTTAAGAAGTCCATGGACCCACCGCTTACCCCCACAGCAGAGCATTGGGTTGAATTTATATCATCCTAGATAAATTATAAGAAACATTATGCAGTGCTAGGAACTGCAGAGCTGCATAAATTACTGTGACTTTTACAGCCTTATTTTTTATAGTTGGATATCAAGTATATCAACATAGGTGTTAATAAAAATAGCAGAAATAAAAAATTATAATTAAAATTTGCAGGTGACTGTTTGTCTACAAATGCAGCTATGGTGCACATGAAAGCACTTTTAGCTCCATCACAAGGTATATTGCTCCACCTACATGTAACACAAATACTGTATTTCCCTCACTCTACAAATTCAGGTTAGTTGTGTCCATCACCAGTTCTGAAAACAAAATCCTAAAAAAAGGACATTTGTCTTGTGCCTTTATTACCATATTTGAAAGACAACATGAGGTTGTCACTTCAAGTGTCTATGCATTAGTTCTCAATCAGAAATCAGAGAATCACTCACTTTCTCTGACCTTTGCTTTGTTAACCTTGTCCACACAAAAATACTTCTCTAACGGTCAAAATTTTCCACAGGTCTGGAGACATCAGTGCAGATTAGAGTATGCCTGCACTCTGTCCCATGAAAGAAGAATTAGGGCTTCTTTACACATATCCAGAAACTCTGACCTTCACTGAGAAAAATACAGCAAGCACAAGTACATCTCCAGCACTGCAGTCTTTGAAAAATACCATAATTTCATTTCCCACCTTCCCAGCCCCTAAAATTTTTGGTTTTGTATTACTCTCCCTTGTTAACCAATATGGACAACCATGAAAGATGCCCTGACCATTTCAAACAGCTGAGGACACAAGAGCTAAGACTTTTCTGTGTGTCAAATGAAAATCAGAATTATTCTTTTATGTAATACACCTTCTAAAGGTTTGTCTCTGTCCAGAAATTAGCCTCAAGGGAGCTACAAAAATATTTAGAATACAGCTTGATTTAACATCTTTCTTTCCTATTGAATATTAACTTTATTACTGCAGCTGGCAGCTGAGACACTTTTCATTTATTTGTGGTTTGACCCCACCTTAATCAGGCAAACTAGGGATCCAGAGCAAATTCTGACAGGCAAGACATAACCTCAAGATGTATGGTATATTACATTATTGTTCTCTGAGGCAAAAAAAGGCAAAAAGGCTAAGTGACACTTTCTTTCACACTGCCAAAATGCAAACAAAAAATGTTGACAAGGACAGAAATCTGCACTACAGATTTACTCAGAAATTCCTAGAGATCTTTGGAAAATAAAATTACTTTTTTCATTTAGGCAGAACGGTTTACGACGTAAAATTACTCCGGTATTTAAAAACTTCAATCCAGAAAGCCGTGTGGGTTTTTTTAAGTGCAGTTCACCTAAAGGTTACCCTGGGCCTAGGAAGTACACACTTGGTAGGATCAGGACCCACACACAGATGCCAGTCAGTTGTCCTAAATGGAAAGCAGAGTACACCAGTTTATCCATACCTCTGAAAGAAAAAGGTCAATGAAAGAACTTTAATCTTAAATAAGGGAAGTAAGAGTAGATAGGGCTTGAGAAAAGTTAGATAACCAAAGCTATTTAACTGAAAAAGTCAACTAAATAAGGTAGAGAATTACCCAGATGCATTGCCTATGACTGGTCATGCATGGAAATATTTTGCGATCAGACAGCAGTAGCTCTGCCTTGATTATTTTAAAATTAAAGTTTTCACTTTCTTGAGAAAAAAGTAAAGAACCAGGGACTTAATGTAATTTCTCCCCCTTCCTTTCTGTCATCACCCAAAAGATAACTCATTCAGTGACAGACAAAGTGACAATGAGTATACAAAATAAAAAACAAGCCTGAAAGGAATCCACAATTTATGAATAGCCCAAATATGCACAGTGAATCTGGTATTATGAAAACATTATACAAAATGTATAAAACAAGCTTGTTCAAGTGCCATACAGAGGTATCTAGACAAACTCAAGAAGTGGGTCCATGGGAATTTCGTAAGGTTTAACAAGATCAAGCACAAGGTGCTGCACCTGTGTCAATACAGGGTGAGGGATGAACAGACCGAGAGCAGTCCTGCTGAGAGGGATTTGCGGGTGCTGGTGGGTGAGAGTCTGGACATGACCCAGCAATGTGCACTCACAGCCCAGAAAGCCAATTGTGTCCTGGGCTGCATCCAAAGCAGTGCAGCCAGCAGGGTGAGGGAGGGGATTCTGCTCCTCTGCTCTGGTGAGACCCCACCAGGAACTCTGCATCCAGCCCCAGGGTGATCAGCACAGGAAGAACACTGACATGTTGGAGCAAGTTCAGAGGAGAGCCACCAAAATGATTAGAGAGACGGAGCACCTCTTCTATGAGGAAACGCTGAGAAAGTTCAGATTGTTCAGCCTGGAGTAGAGAAGGCTTTGAAGTGACCTTGCAGCCTTCCCAGTACCTGAAGGGAGCCTACAAGAAAGATGGAGAGATACTATTTACAAGAGCACCTTCCCTCAGGTGAAGGTTATCACTTGTTTGGAAAGGATGCAAAATATTCCTTAGAGGAAAGCTAAGATGTGAGCTAAAATTGGCTTCTGTCAGTGGAGGTTCACTCCATTTTTGGTGATGCAGTAATGATACACAGTCTTATAAATGGACAATAGCTCAGAGCCAACAAAACAACAATCAGGGCATCAAATCTATTTAGCACAATAAACACAATTCTTATGATTCTACATCACAAGACAGATGGACTGCCGCAACAGCTTAAACAACAGAAGAAAACAATACCAAAAAACATTTCAAGAATTAGATATATATTGCACACAACATTGGATCACAAAAAGAAGGCAGTTCATTACAGTGGACTCAGTACAAACAGATACCATGGTCCATGGAGCCCTTACACTAGGAACTATCCAAGGCCCACTACACACCCCAGTAAAAATACACATCAGAGGGATGAGACCAGCTTTTGTTCAGCAGTGAATGTCAGTCACAGGATGGTAACAAAGCTGAAATACCAGTAACAAACGTTAGCCTCATTCCCATAACACTGAAGCTTGCTTAATTATTTTATTTCCACCTTGCTGATTGCACTATGTATGAGCAACCAGAAATCAGCTGTGCTTCCTGTGTATTCATTCATTTTCAGGAAATACTACGAACAAATTTTCATATCAGAACCATAAAATAAACCTTAGCTCTAATGTTTTATTCATCACTCTTGTCTAGCACTTTCACTTGTGTCTGTAGAAAGCACCAGTCATGGTCTATCATACAGAGTGTAAGAAGTAATACATCCTTCAATTAAGGAGTTCTTTAATTTCTGCCAGCATAACAAGGGAATAAATGCATACCCAAATTAGAAAATGCAGTTGCCATTAGTCTTACTTAAATATCTCGGTCACAGTCTCTTTCCTTACTATCACTGGACTTCATTTACAGTAATGCGCTATCAGAAAGTTGTCAAAACAAGTCGTGATAACACAGGAAGATACAGTGTGGCCTTAGAAAGAGAGCAAGATGCAGTACAACTCCTCTACTAGGCATAATGCAGAATCTGGCCGAAAGTAACAAAACACACTGGGAAAGGATGTTAAAATTACTTGAGAGCACCTTGCAACCTTCTGATTGTCTGTGTTCACCAGGGACTAATAAAGACTTTTCATAAATTAGACAGCCCTTGTTCTCAAATTCAGAGCAGTACCACCAAACTGCTCTCAGTGCTGGTTGTCAGATCAGGGTAGAGCCTGCTTGGGGCATGTCTTCCCAACTCCCAAGCCCACCTCTGGTTCATCCCAAATATTGCTAGATGGGGTACCGCATAAACTGCCTTACAAGGACATTTGTAAGGCAGACTTGACAGTCTAACACAGGCTTCTTCATGCTGCCCTGAGCCTTCTGATCAGTACATTCAAGCCCAGAGGAATTTACTCTCTCTCCATACTTTTTAGCCACTACATCCCTCAACAAGGATGGCTAAAAATAATTCACCCAAAGCAAGGTGACAGGTCAAGAACTGAAGCATTCTTAACTAATCACTCTAATGCTCAGGTAAACAGGGAAACAGTGTAGGGAAGCCTATACTAATATAACTTTTACATGTAGCTAACTAAATTCTTTCTGTTAAAGTCAGCATTCTGGCTAGCATCTTTGAAATACACCTAACTAATTCCAATTAAATAAACTAGAAATGAGCAGATGGTAGAAATGATGCACCTAGTATTAGGTTACACACCTAGCTTTACTAGTAATACCTGATACTTTGGTGAATTGGATACATTAATGCTCACAATAAAAGCAGCATGTATATGTAAGAGTCCTATTTACAAGAGCTATCTGCTGTGTTCTAGAAAAAGCAGCAATAGCTGTAATAAGCAAGGTGCTCTTAACCCTGCTAACAATCTTCTTACTGGAAGTCTCTAACTTCCACTTAGAAGCCAGACAAAGCTGGTATTAAGGTAATTCTGTCTCCTTTCTGATCGCATTTTCCTGTCAGGAAAATGGTGTTATTAAGGTGTTGGGTTTTTGGTTTTTTTTTTTTTTTTTTTTTTTTTTTTTTTTTTTTTTTTTTTTTTTTTTTTTTATTAGCAGAGCTACATTCTGAATATCTTACAAAGCTCAAATCAATTCTTATCCGTAAGTTCCCATTTCTTGTAACACTCCTGCAAATGCAGCCTCATGAAAGCTGGCAACAGGATACGAAGGAAGAATGAATCCTGTTTCCCCACAGAGGCACTCTGCTGTATCCAAATACAAAATTTATGAATCAGCCAGCAGCTTGGTATCAAAATTACCTCAAACGAGGATAGGAAAAAGTACTTCACATTTTAAAAGACATACTGAATCCAAAGACTATCCAAAGGCTGCCAAGTGAAAACATGATTCCTGAAATTCTCAGTCAGTGATAAAAGTTTACCAAAACACTTCCACCTTAAAATAATTTTTATCAGCTGGGCTACTCTGAAAACAGTTTCCTGTAAGAGAGTAAGGCTTAGTACAGTCCAAGCCCTTGTTTGATTCAGAGCCTACCTAGAAGAACAGCAAGCAGAGGCAGCAGTCTGGCTCAGATCCACATCAGTGGGGGAAAAAAAGGAAGTCAGTGTCTGAGTTTTAGCTAAGAAAACTTGAAATCACTAGAGCACAGACGAAGTCAGTGCTTTTCAAAAATGAGACAGAAATGAGCAACAACGTAGAAACTCACACATTCGAGAAACACAGAAAATAGATCCGTGGCTTTCCGACTGATTTTTTTTATGGGAGATAAAACAGACCCTTGAGCAATCCTTCTTCAGGTCAGCGTACGAGGCATGGCTTCTCATAATTCTCCTTTTTCCTGGATTGTCAGGCATCTCAAGGCTGCATTGTATTTCCTGAGGGATTCAGTGCCTTCATAATGCATTTAGAGATTCTAGATAAATAAAAAGTGACTGTTACCAAATTAATTTTCCACTTTCCATCTCTCATCCCCATCTCTTCTCTGTGAAAACATAAAAAAAAACTGAGCCACAGATGAACAATCATGTCTCTATTACAATGGTCGGTCAAAAGTGTCAGAGCTAAACCACTGGATTGCTTTAGGTTGTTTTTTTTTTTCTGCAGCTTGCATTTAACCAATCTAAAGTAGAAATCTAAAGAAGAAAATACAAACGTTTTATATTTCCAGTTCATTAAGCTGCTTATTACAAAATATGTTCCCTAGTCACAGTCAGAGACAGGACTTAAAACACATTGACTTTCTGCTAGTGCTGTTACAAAGCTGAGAAAACCTAAGAGTTTACACTGTTCCAGCTAAGGCAATCACAGCCCAGATGTACTCAGAAAAATACTGGAAATATGACTCTGTTAATATTTTTGCTAATTCTGATTCATACTCTATTCTGTCATGTTGACTGTCCACATATATTATTAATTCAAGGATTAAACTCTGATCACATAAGTACTCATAGAAGGCCAATCTTTCATGTATGGGTGACATAAAATCAACCAGGCATCTAACTTAACCCATGAAGAAAAGACTCCATTATCCACTGAAGTCCAGTCACCAGTTTGCATATTCCAATCAGAAAAATCAAGTACAACACTGTACCTTTCAGCTGGGTAATCACAAAGTACAGGTAGAAAACTGGAGTTGGCCCCAGCAAATAACACAGAACTGTAGTCTGGGTATTATTAGAAGGGACATTAATGTATCATTTAGTCCAAATGCCCTTCCTGAGGCAAGGACTTCTTTTACCAGGTTGGGGTGCTTGAAGCCCCAACCAACCTGAACTTAAAGACTTCTACGGATGGGGCATCTACTTCTCTGGGCAACCTGTTTCAGTGTCTTACTACCCTCATGGTAAAAATTGTCTTCCTTATATTCAATCTAAATTTACCCGCTTGTAATTTCAGAAAGCCTTTGTCTTTCTGCCAGGTTGTCTCCTCTATATATTGAAAAACTGTTGTATGGTCTCCCTGGAGCCTCCTCTTTACAGTCTCGAATAATCCCAATTCTGTCAGCCTGTCCTCACTGGAGAGGTGTTCCAGCCCCTCTGATTTTTGTGGCCCTCAACTGGACCCACTCCAAGAGGTCTGTGTCTCCCTTTTATTGGAGACGCCACAGCTGGACTCAGAACTCCAGGTAGAGTCACATGAGAGCAGAGGGCAAGAATCACCTCCCTGAATCTGCTGGCTGTGCTCATTTTGATGCAGGTCAGGATTTGATTAACTTTCTATACTACAAGTGCAAACTGGTAGTTCATACCTAAATTTTCATCTACCAGTATCCCCAGCCTCTTTAGGGCTGCTGTCAATCCATTCACCTCTCAACACATACTGACATTGGCGACTGCCCTGACCTGGGTACAGGACCTTGCACCTGGCCTTGTTGGCAGCTTGGTGTTATCTGCAAGCTTGTTGCAAAACCCACTGTCTGTGCTATTAATAAAGATATTGAGCAGTATTTATCCCAATATGGAACCCTGAGGGACACCACTCAGTACTTGTTTCTATTTGGACATTTGAGCTATTGCATTGCGACTACATTCAGTAGTTCCCTCAGGACTCTAAGATGTATTTTTTCAGTCCTATAGGCTTGTATATTTCTAGTTTCCTCAGATGGTCTTGAGCCTGATCTCTCACAAGTACATGGGACTTCATTTCTCTGTTTCCTCCCTTAACATGCAGGGACCTGATAGCAGGAAAAGCAATCGTCAGTGAAAACTCAGGTAATGCAGTGCCTCCATGTCAGTTGCTTCATTTATAAGGGGTGTGAAGAGGTGTCCAGTATACAGTTTATTTTGTCTTTCTTTTCTGACTAACACACCTGTGGAAGCCTCTATTATTTCTCATATTCCTTGTAAATTTTAGCTCCAGCAGTGCCTTAGCAGCCTGATCCCATCCGTTCTTACGCTCTCTGCAATATCTCTCCATTCTTCCCAAGGTGTGAGTCCCTGCTTCCATTGTCTATGCATTTCCCTCATCTCTCAGCCTAACCAGAAAGTCCTTCCTCAGACATGCTGGTCTCCTTGCCTGATTTCTTGCACATGAGAATCAAGCGTTCCTATGCTCTAAGGAAAAATAGCAATAATTGGTGCCAGCCCTCTTCTGCTCCTTTATCCCTGATGGCAGTTTCTCAGGGTGTCCCAGAAAATAGTCTCTTAAATAACCTCTTAATATAGGTCTTGACTATACTTTTCACCTGGCACATATACCTCAAGATCACAAATTCCACCACAGCATGATCACTGCAGCTCAGGCTACCCTCAACCTAGACCCCTCCAGTAAGTTCCTCTGCACTGGGGAGCAAAAGGTTCAGTAATGCATCTCCTCTGGTTGAGCTTCCTATTATCTGGATTAAGCTGTTAATGGAAGAAATCACACAGTAGAACACACTTGCACAAACACTCCTAAAGCTTTTACACCAAACATGAAGAGAGTTTCTGAGAACAAAAGCTGGTCTCTTTTTCCCTCATATCAGCTGCTCTAATTATATACTAAAATCTCCCTACAACTCTTCTCATTTTATTAACTACAGTACTTTGTAAAGATCCACTGGATGGATTATATGACCAGTACGTCTGCTCTTGAACAGGCTGCAGTCACAAGTATCGAGGCCATGCTGCTGAGAACACAGCTGCGTTGGGCAGGACACGTCTCCAGGATGAAGGACCACTGCCTCCCCAAGATTGTGCTCTATGGTGAACTCGCCACTGGCTGCCGCAAGACAGGAACCCCAAAAAAGAAGATACAAGGACTCCCTGAAACAATATCTCAGCCTTGGCCATATTGACCATCATCACTGGTCTGCTCTGGCCTTCAATCAGGAAGCCTGGAGACAAACCATCTATAACGCTGCTGCCTCCTTTGAGATCTCACGCAGGATCGCTCTCAAGGAGAAAAGACAACACAGAAAGAATCACGTCCAGTTGATACCATCTGGGGAGTCTTTCTCTTGTCCCTTTTGCAATCAGACTTGTCTGTTGTGCATTGGCCTTTTCAGCCAACAGCGAGCCTGCAGCAAGTGTGGGTAGAGTCCTTCGAAATCTTCGTTGACAAAGCCATGATGAATTTGTAAAGTGACACAGGTTATTTTTCAAGGAGCTGGTTAAAATTAAAAATATAAGATCTTACTTTGAGGCTCATATATAATCAAGATTTCACCTTTAGTTCCTACGACACCAATTATGTACAAGTAGGAAACACAAGTACAGTCAGACAGCGAGCTTCACTGGCTGCAACCTTTAATGGTTTACAAGGATTAAAAAAGCTAAGTGGAAAATATTTTTCCCAAGCAGTTTTCACTTTCACCTGTCTCCTAAGTCTTTCCTGCTTGTCACTGACCATTTGTGAAGTTCTGAAAGCAGCTGCACTACAGGGGATGGGAGATCTTGTCAGTGAATTAATTAGTGCATTTAAAAGCAATGCATTTTCCTCCAAACTGTTAGGAGTTTTGTTGAGTGCAGGACACAAACACAAAGCAAACAGCAAGCAAATCAGGTATCTGAAAAAATTGCAAGGAGTCAATAGATTCCAACAGTGAGGAAAAGAGAAGTCATTCCTGATTTTATGGAGCCAAACTATACTTATCAGTTTTCACTACCTTTTTCCCCCATTTTCTTAATAACAAACCCCTTAAAACATTGTACTACTTGAAAGAAATATTCCTGAGAGATTTGGAATTGTGTATTAAGATTCTTTCAAATAACCTGCATCTTGAAAGTAGCATTCTCAAGGTATTTTGGATTGGATATTAAGATTTAGAAAATATATCCCTCTCTACTTCATCTTTACCTGTTCAAACCATTGGCAGCTTAAAGCCAGACATGAGATACATGTTGTGTTAAAAGTCTCAACCAGTTAATGATTCCAGGAATGAATCCTTGTTGTTGGTTTTGCTGTTTTAGCAACAGCAATGTACAGACACACACGCATATGCAGCAACTAGAAAAACAGGAAAATGCACAGGGGAAACTGAATACTTTTTTCTCATAGACTGAGAAGAATATTTATAGGTGATGAAGCAGTGCAGCTTGAAATAAAAACCTCTCATTAGTTTTCATTACTTATTGTTACTACTTTCTATTTCAGAATTAGAACACACTTTTCATTGTGCTTTCTACTCCAACACAGCTCTGCAGCTAACCTAAAGATTGCACTCCGTATTTTTTTCCCCCTAATGTAGAATAATTTATTCAGCACCACATATATTTATTATGCTCTTGCTAACAAACAGGGCCCCCTGACTAGAAGAATACTCGAGGCCTTCATCCTGTGAGCTGCAAATCTCAATGTGAACATAAAACTGCGGGAGAAGAGCAGGCTGACAGTTCCAAAACTTCACTGTCCAGTGACAGGCAGGTAGGTAGCAAGTGATTGGCACTAATAGTCACAAAAAAGCTCCTATGCCACTGGGTCAGATAGAACCTAACAGTACTTAGGCAGATGTTTTTCTCATTTGTAGAAGTTAAGGCCCAGGCCACACCCCAAAGACTTCAATGAACAATTTATTTTATCATTTACCTCCTAGAAAGTTAGTTAGTTGTAGTGTAACTTCAGAAGCCATAGTGCCTGAAAACAGTGGGACTTCTTAGGGGATAAAGCAGTCACTGCCTATTTGAGCATTACTAAACTCTAGTAATATGGAAAAATAACAGAAATTCCAGTCAAACTTAGCTCTCATCTCATTCTACATTCATATTGCTAATCCTGCTTTAGACTACAATGTTTGCTTTCACTTTCTCAGTCAGAATTAAAATTGCTTTCGTAAAGCAGCTTTCTAAAGATTGCTTTCGTCTTGTTCAGTCCTTGAAGCCTGAGATCTTTGCACACAATCATCAATGTTTAGCAGATATCATAAGTAAAATTATTTTTATTCTGGGTCAGTTGCAGTGTTTGTCCATGAAATACACAGGATTTGTTCCTGCTTCAGTAAGTTTCTCAGGCATGCACGGCACCACCTATAGAATAAATCAAAACATATTGAAGGAGCTACTGAATCAGATATAAGAAGCCAACATACAAAGGAAAAAATATTACAAAAAGAACCCCCAAGAAACCAACACCAAAATAAAAGAACACATGGGATTCAGAATATGCTTGACAACACGTGGCATTCCTTTGCTCATTTTGTACCTTAATGCTCTTAACTGAAATGCAATTTTCCACCTGAAGAGTGATTTAAAAACACTGTTAAATTTTTTATCAATCAGTGCTGACTGCCAACATTATTCATTTTGGGCTTTTATATTATTGTGCATACATCCGAAGCATTTTTGAAAGAAAAATTACATTGTTATATAAGTGGAGTTCAGTGGTTGTTAAGCTATTTCTAGCTATTACTCAGATTTTTGAGGACCCTTTCCCGCTAAATGTTCTGATACAGCTCTAGAAATGTAATGATATGCTGCAACAATCCAGTGCTCATCTGAATAATGAGGCATCAAAAGCAGGACTGCTGTTAGAAAGAGTTATGCAACCACCTCTGTTCTGTGCGCCTGCAGTGACAATATATTAGACATGTAGATAAGTATTTACACATGACACCTGCAAAACACGGAAATAAGTGTCATCTTTGTAGCACTTTCATTGATAATTCTTGGAAAGGACCCTCCAGAAGACATCAAGTTCACACAAACATGAGGGTATGCAACAAATTCTCAAGGGCAATCAATGCATGATGCACGAGAACAACAACAAGGTTCTTTTTTTCCTAAACCAACAACACACTGCAGCCCTTAAGATTGTATCAAGCTAATTAAAAGCTAAAACTCTGAAAAAAGGCTATCTAGCTGTACTGACAATGCTGAACTAATGAATGCTGTTCTGCAAACAAGATATTCTGCACATCAGAGAAGAAGCCATCTAAAAACCTGTGTCTTTTTTTTTTTTTTTTTTACAACTTTTCACATTAACATTCACGCACTGTCACACCCGAGGCTGCTGCCGAACCACCAGCAGCTGAATTTAACAAGTCTTACACTGCTCTCACGTGGCTGTGCCTGGGAAGTACATAAGGGAAATCCACCAGGACATTTTATCCGCCGTTTTTAAAGGGATGAAAAGATGACACGTTGACTCGTAAGAAAGAGACAAGAACACTTCACTTGGATACTCGGGTGCGGCATTTTTCATTGCACTCACTCACGCAGTACATATTATTTCAATTACAAAATGCACACCAGAATTAGGATGTCTTTCATTGGACAACAGTGTTTTTCACTACCACAATAATAAAATATTTTAATATTTCAGTGTGCCCTGGTATAGTCAGACCGGAAATAAAGAATTTTTAGAAGTGCTCCGGGAGGGCTGAATGTGGTTCCAACTGAAATCAGTGTAAATTTCAAAGGCAAAAGTTTGTTAAGAGCATTTGAAAAACACTGCAGTAAAATATACATAAAAATTATTCTTACTGCGCTACTTGGTATCTGGAATGGAAGTCATGTTCAGTAAGCCATATTTATTTATTCTCCTATCTCCCAGTATCCCATCATGTGTTATCTGGCTTGAGATTCACCTTCTTCCTTTCTCTTACATTACATAATTATAAATTTGCGATTGCCCTAGTGTTTCTTACTTTATTTTGTTACCCATTGCTCCATTTACAATGCACTGAATTTTTTAAAATATATTCAGTTTTTTAACCTCATTTAACCTGACTTTGAAACATATCAGATGCAGTGCATTTCATATGCCGTAGCAGTCTAAGATAAATAATCAATAAAATATTTCCTTGTGGAAGACTAATTTATTTTGTTTAACTCTATCCCAGTGTTTTTCAAACAGGAACTGCAAGAAAGTTCAGACCCATCACAACAAGACAGAAAAATGTAATGCTAGCCATCAATAACTTATTTTGTTTGCAGAAACAAAAGAGGAAAAATTTTAATGGCTGACCACAAGTGCCTAGATTAGCCAGGGAACTGCTGCAAAAGAGTTCTTTCAGAGCAGTGAAGAAGGTTTTAAACATTTGTGCTACCAAATACTGTCATTTTTTAATTCCTTCATACTCCTGAATTATCATTTCAAAAGACAAAAAAAATCTAGTTGACAGGGGATATACTATTTTTCCCGTTTGATTATATCACACAACGAACTAACTAAATTAACTTCATAAATCTTTGCAGCATGATTTACAATATTGGCAACATAATATGTCACATGTACACCTTTGTTTTCACTTTTTCCAAAACCAGAGGTAGCTTTTCTAAATATTTTACATATGAGAAGACATAAGAGGACTAAAATACAAACAGAAGTTTGGGAATTGGAGTTTCAGACTGCAATACTTATAGAATAGCTTTTTGTTTGGCTATAAACCACTCTGAGACAGCTTACTAAAACAACAGCAAATTAATTGGTTTGGGGTTTTTTGCACTCAAGTTAGGCATTTGTACTGACACTTATTCATGCATATTTTGTAGAAATTTATTATGAAAGTATTGTGAAACAAAACTACATAAGAATCTACCCCTTTAAACACATGTAGCCATTCACTAAGCAAAAAATTTATAATTTTGGTAAGTCATAATACTGAAATCTATGCAGCTACATAAAACAACACAGGTTGGAAAAAAAAAAACCATGAACAAACAACAACAAGAACACCAGGCAGAACACTTTAAAACTCAAACACATAAATCTGACTGAAAGTTTTTCTTCCAATATCTGCTTCTCTTGTCAGCCAGAAAATATAACTTGACTTGGCAGTGGAAAGGTTGAGGTTCTCTTCAACATCTGCAATCTGACAGGCATTGCAGATCTGTGCTCTTCCTACCCAAAGAGCAGTCAGCCGGGATTGCTGCGCAGAAGCCAAAAGTCAAGACATGATCTTATAAAGGCAAAGACGAAGTCAAACACGTTACATTCTCCTCTCCTTCTTATGCCAAGTAACTTGTATTACATACACATACATTTTAAACCAAGCAAGCATCTGAGACAGGCAGCAGCTCACACAGCTGTAGATGACATGTTATGCCATTTTGGTCTGTTTTTTGGGTTTTTCCCAGCCACCATCAATATTGGCATAATTATCTAATTATCTGAGCCCAACAACATTTCAGTGTCTCACATATCAAGGTCTATCAGCTGAGAAAATGAGAGAGAGAGAATTTCCAGACAACAAGGCTGAAAACTGCACTATTGTCTGAGTTCCCATGGGAATTAACAGTGACTAACTAACATCCCAAGACAGTTGCAATTCATCAGGGAATGCAAAAGGGGTAGGGGACATTATCCACACTTCTCTTACAATTTTTATGTCTTGTAAAACAAGAAACAGTCATGCATTTTTCAATACGAAAAATTCAATCTGTTCATAAAAACATAACAGCTCTAATTCTCCTTTGTTTCATGTCTTTGGGGTCTTTTTCTTTTTTTTTT
>VYXB01009929.1:10000-18391 GCA_013397135.1 Pachyramphus minor | reverse complement strand
CCAGCTGGGGCCCCCCCACATGACCTCTGTCAAAGAAGAAACTACTGTAGAACACAATGGCAAGGCAAACAATTACCCTTTTACTTTTGTTTTGTTTAAATACCAGCAATTTTATTTTAAAGAGCTAGCAAGTGATAATGATTTTGCTTGAATACTCACATATTGGCATGAGCACTCTGAGGCACCTCAGGATAGAAAGGGAAAGAATTAATTGCTTTTGAAGACAGAAATGGACAGATGAGTTAAGCTGTCAACCTCAGATTTTGTGCATTTTTTTCGAGGATTTTTGAAGGAAGGAACATGAATTGAGAGGGAAAATGTGAAATAAAATTACATTTCATTAATTTTAAGGTGCTTTCTATTTTTTGTAAGCTCTACAAGGTGTAGAAATATGTCCCATTGCTCTTTACTTAATTTTTCTTTTTGGTTAGAGGGATCTGTGCATTTAGAACTTTGAGGCAATTCCAAAGACTATGCCTCTATATTTGGGGAAGACCTGATGTCTCTGTAAAACATGTAACATTTTGTACACAGGAGGCACCTGAAGTGAGTTGTTAAACTCTACTTTTTAATTACAGACCATTTACCACATTCATTGTGAAGATCATACTAAAGTTCTCAATTCTTCCTTCCCTTTCTCTTTAAAATATCAGAGGGCATCAGCATGAAACACTCTTGCCTGTTTTCATTCATGTTTCCATAAACTGAGCAGTAATGATTTTAGCTGTATAATAAACTGTTACAATCCATACATGATTAATAGTTATTTTGACAATCTAGTCGTTAAAATACAAAAACATAATGAAGGATTTAGGAAACCTATTTTTTTTATAAAAGTGAAAAATATTTTTGCAATATTCTTGTTTTCTAGTTGGTGTATAAGAACCTGGAGTGGACAACAGCTGTTACAGTGTAGTCAGTGGTACTACTGGTCAGTGAGACCCTGCTTTGTGTCTCAGCTAGAGGGAAATAATTTAAAACTGTATCAGGAAGATACAGAAGATACAGAGTGTTCTCCTTGCCAGTAAAGCTGAGATTTTATGTAGAAAGAGATTGCCTTCGGAAAACTTTTCTGTGACAAGCACTTTGATACTTTGATACTCAGGAAAGCCTTGTAAATTGGCAGAATTTATGCCTTTGTACAGACTGAGGCAGTTAACATTTACACTTACCACTTATTCACAAATATCTACAGTGTTTCATTTTTCTAAGCCATAGACACTGTGAAATGTATCTGGAAAAATGTGCAATGATTTAGATGAAAATTGTGTTTTGTCTCATCTGGCAGGAAGTATGCTTATCAATATGGCTGTAAAACTGTGAATTTGCTAAGGAGTGCTCCACATACAAGTTAAAGATCTTGGTCCATAAAACCAGGCTTGTAGACATGACTCATAAACCTGTCAGTGATTCTAATGTGTTCCTCAGTTTTGAATAAATGAGTTGTCCAATGAGCTAAATAGGGCTTGCCGTGCTTTTATCTGCATTCAAAATATTGTGTTAACCCTGTGACAGGTAATTGCATTGCATGTGGTGGACAACGGGTCAGTGTTACAGAAGCTGGTTCATGAGTAAATTTTATAGGAGCAGATTCTAATTACAAAGGCTGTATTTATTAATATGAATATGTATCTTCTAGTTCTGTAGTTTTCTGGAAAAACTACCACAATGTTGTAAAAAATAATTTCCCCCATGTGCATGTAGTGTGTTGATTAAGAAGCTTAATGATTTTCAGTGTTTTTATAGCCTTCTAAAGTCTTATCTGTCTTCCTGGCTTTTGTGCTCTTTCTAGTCATTTAGCAAATCCTGAAAGGAAGACAAAACAAGGGCTTTAGAGACAGAGAAGTGAGTGATTAGTCCTAAGAAAGCTGCAAAGTAGATAAACAGACTAGGTCAGGTTTGTAGTAAGAACAAACATAAATCATTTAAAAGGATCTCTCATTCTGGCGCAAAACATTTGACTGGAAGACTTATGAAATTTAAAACCAAAAAGCATGTTCAGAAATACTTGGATTAATAAATAACACAACTGATACTTGCCTGTATGTCTTCAGTTCACAGTTCTACTTGAAAAATGGAGAGTTCACTGAACTATGAAGTTCTGAAAAGAGCTTTTTAATCTTCTTTCATCCCTTTCCTTTCTGTATGTAGGATTTTATTTTCTTTTTGACTAAAATAATCATTATTTTTGTTTTCAGATTAATGAGCTGCAAAGAATAGGAGATGATGATTTTTTTTCTACAGCATGCACATGTTTTTCAGCCTGTCAATCTGTGTTTATCTACATCAATAATGTAGTGAATTTGTGCATTTTTATTTCCTCAAACCACATCTCCACTTGTTCACCCTCTGTGGCTAGGGGACAGCTACATTTTTCAAATAATCTTGCTGGTATTTTGCCTGTCCTCCCTGATGGAGAATGCAGAAAGTGCCAAGTGACTTCCTCTGCAAATCTGGCTCTTCTGAGTCATCAAGCAGTAAAATGGGCAATGGCGATATCTGCCCAGTTATCTTTCAAAATGCACATCAGCAGGATTTCACTTAAAGACTTTTCTTTAAATTTAAGGAGCAAGTGACATATACAATTTCACCCCACTGAGGCAGAATCTGTATGTAATAGAAGATTTCTGCAATTCTTTAAAAATCAAGTCTTGAGTAGAAATTAGATAGCTTAGTTTTTAAAAAGCATTTATATTTGCCAAATGTGACTCCTTCTCTTATATTCCACTGTTAACCCCTAATAAGTAGGTAGGTGGATTTTTCTTACTACAAGCTGATCTCCTTACCCCCTGTGACCTCCACAAAGATCTTAAAACCAGAAATTTGCATTACAAAACCAGAAATGACTGAACTATACAAAATTGGAAGGAAAATACATGTGCCATGAGTGACCTTTCTTCGCTTTCTAACAAAGATGAATTGTGCATTTTTTTCTTGCTTGATGATGAATGCAATGTGAGCCACTAAATCTCCCATTGCAGACAGAACTCTGTTTTGTGCAAAGATGCCTGCCATGGACAAGCTTTAACATAAATGTTTTCTAAGGTAATAACCAACTTCACAGAGAGCTGTGCCTTTGAAGGAATAGCACTCCCATCTCCTCATAACTTACTGCACTGCCTCCAGTGATGTTAGGTCTGTACTATCTTTACTTGAAAAAGAGAGTACCTCTGAGAAAAGTATTAGCTGTGCTTAATCACTATCTGTATGTTTTTTCATGAGGATTGCTCAGCATACAACATTAAACGAGGCAAATTATGTTTATGTTGACTGCTGTGGCATCAGCATCAAATAGATAACACTTGTCTGGTGATATGCTCATATGCTCATGTGCACGTCCACATCTCAGAAGGTCATTCTGCACTCTTATTATCAGCAGAGGAAAAGAGATGAAAATGGTCAAGCATGAGTAATGCTTTAGGTGTCTAGATTTCTGGTAGATGAATCTCATTTTGCATGTCACTATTACCCCTATATATTTACACTGGCAATACTGCATTATTTCTACAGCCTACAATTCACTGAAAGACTTTTTCAGTTTGATATTAGATTCTTGCTATCACTCCACTATGAGAAAACCTTTTTATACCTAAGGTTGCAGCAAAAATGTACTTACACACAGGATGTTTTCCCAGTTTGAATCATATCACTGGACACTGTATGTAACTCAAGTGGGATTTGGCTCTAGGGATGGGGAAAGCAGGCTTTTACAAGCAGCAATGCTGCCTGCCTCACTAAGCCATTGCTGTGCACCCTGAGTTGTGCAAGCCAGATAGAAGTGTAGGTGAGCAGACATGGTTCTGCAAATGTGACAATGCAGGCATTCTGACTTCTTCTTCCCATAGGGTTTCCCCATGTCCTCCTTCTCAACTCATCATTCCCGTCCCTACTCTACTCCCAATGTCAAGCTCTTGCCTCCTCACTGGGGTGGCAAAACTGACTTTCGCTGACAGCAAATACTTGACTAAGTTCTTTGAGAACCAAGTATCTTCTGAACTGCTTCCTTACTGTGTTGGAGATAGGCTGGGGACTGAAACAGACTTCAGAAAATGGAAAGCTGAGGTCTGTGCCTGACCTTGTGAGCATCCCTCTCCAGAGAGAGACAGCCCACTGTGTGGATAGGCAGCCGCCCCAACCAATCCCCAGTCGCCCCTGTTCTGGACCTCCCGCCTCTCTCCCTGTCAATCCTGTTGCCCTAACCAATCACCAATACAGGTGTCCTATTTCAGAATCTTCCCTTTCCTGCCCTATATAAACCCACCATCTTGTACTAAAGCTAGATTGGCACTGAGCTTAAGCTGCACACTGCGTCTGTGTCTCGTTCCTGCGGGGCTAAGCGCGGGTACTGTAACTTGGGTTTCACGGACCCACTGGTCTGGATTTATCCCTTGCCCATAACCGTGGCATTCCTGGTGCTATTTCTTAATATTTTTCTGTTTTCCAGTATGTGTGTACTAACTTGCAAAGCCTGGGCTGCAGGACATTTCTCTGGTAAAATCTGGGTCTGCTGAGGAAGTTGCTGTTCTTTTAAGAGATGTTGTTGCTCTGATTCACTTTATAAAGACCATAGTTATCATCTTTATACATACATAACTATTTTCAGATAACTATCATGACATATTTCAAATTCTTACAAATGCTCTTTAGTATCTTTTCAGCATATAGGAGTTGTAAGGTGTTAAAAAACATGCCAAAAAAGCTCCCTCCTTCACTGGGCAAATGAATCAGAAATTCTGGAAGTGAACAGGTTTCCTTCTGCTGATAAAAGTGCGGCCATTCAAGATGGAAAGGGGTCAATGGTACTTGATTTACAGCACTTTTTTTCTCTAGCCAAGCTTGGATTCACCGGTGTTTTTTGGGTCGAAGGAACTCCTAGCCTTAAAGAAGTCCAAGGACTCTTCTCAGACGGTGTTATCCTCACATTTTGGCTCTTTGTTCGCCTCTTTTTTTCTGTTGGCTAAACAAGAGTGATGTTGCCAGTTTTTAATTATTTCTTATACTTACTTTCCCTAACTTTATTTTTTTGAGTGTGCATTTGTTAGGGAGATTTGTTGTGGGACTCCTTGCTGTATTGCAAACACACCAGATGTAGTTCAGGAATCATTGCTAGAGAGATGTTAGCATGACTGATCATACCCTGGACTTTTTACAGCAATCTGGGATGAATGAATCTCAGGTGCAATGTGTATCTGCATTTTACTGGTATGTCTGTGAATAACTGTGGTGTGAGAAGAGGGAAGAAAACTCAATTTGCAGAATAAATTGTATATTGTGTTCTTCCTCTACTTCCCAGTTTATAACAGTAGGCAAATTTAACGTACATATGATTTCCTCCTCTAACTCCTTTCTTCTATGATAGCTTGGCTTCCCTTTTGCGTTCTTCCTTCAGCTTGTAATTTCATTTGTACATGGCTGGAAATAATGTACAGCTCACTAGAGGGATGGAATTCATCGTGCAGTGTGTTGGGAAGAAGGAGGAGAAAAAAGGACAAAGAAGAAAGAGATGTTTATTTGCACCTGTGCAAGAAGCTTCAGCTTTCTAAGCTGCTATGGTGGAGACATAAGGAGAAACAGTTTGTTGTTGCTTTTTGCAATCTGCTCAGTATGCCACAGATAATTTTTTATCATCAGGGAGCTGTTATCACAAGTTAAAACCCATACTCCTTTTAAACAGTGTCTCCCTCTTTCTAAAACAAAAAAAGTAAGTATAACAAGAGAGATAATTTTTGAAATTTAAATATATTTGTATATATTTATTTCCTACTGGGCTGCATTTTTGTGCTTGCTCTTCCTTATGTTGCACACTGCGTTTATCTCTCCACGCCTTTGGAGTCTGTCCATACTTGAAGGATTGTGAGACCTTCTCAGCAGAGCTCAGCCAGCCCAACCAGCCTGGACATGGCTCCTGCTGCTCTGTGCCAATGTGGCTTGGCTTCAGAAGCATCCACACTGGGCTGTAACTCTGCAAGGACTTTGTTTTCATGAAACTCCATGAACATCCAATTTATGAGTAAGCTGTGCTGAGATCAGGATGCAGGAACTTTTCTGATCCAACCAGTTCTGGAGCTGACATTACCAAAAAGGAAATATAAAAATTTATGCAACTGAAACATATGTAGATCTGTTCCCCATTCCCTATTTTTATCATAGCAGCTGCAGCAGTACACCAGCCGTGATGGTGCATCTCTCCATAGGTACTTCTGTTCTATTTCCAATGAAGTCTCTTATATCCCCCCTGTCACATCAATGCCTATCTTCACCTTGGAGAGAAAGAGGTACTTAACTGTATGCTTTGGTAGTGGTGTGTATTCATTCTTTGGGACACTAAACCGCACTTGAATATATCCCTTCCTCCTGCTGCTTCCCATTGTGTCTCCCTGAGGCAGTACACTGCAGCCTGGGTCCAACAGCAACACCTTGCAACAGGCACTGACTCCTTTTCAAATGAAACTGTTTTTCTCTGCACCAAAAGGTTTTCAGTTTAAATTAAACAACTTTTCTTTTTTGCATGTACTATCTCAGGTGCACTGCCCTGCCCCACACAGAATTTTCAACTGAATCACTGTATAAACTTTCTCCTAGAGATTTCTTCTCACTTTCCATATATGTACACTAAAGGATACATATACATTAGAATATGTACCTGTCAGCAGCTAAGTTCTCTAAAGCAGCTACTTTGTCTTTCACCATAAGCGATGACCTTATCCCATTGGAGGAAATGTACAATTATAAGTAGCACATTTTTGAATGAAAATTGTATTAACTATTTAGAAAAAGAAAGAAAGCCTGGTAGTGGCTGAACTTACTGACAGGATCCTCCAGAGATTAAGTGGTGTCGGTTCCAGTTACTTTCTCTTGAGGATGGGACCTTAAACGAACCAACCTAAGAGGTATGTTCATTGCTCCTTTTCCTTGTCCTTGTGAAAGCATGGAAAATACAAAATACTCCTTTGTCTTTTTAAATAAATCTTTTATTTAGTCTCCTGTACTTGTAGACCAGTGCTCTGTCAGCTCTTTCCTTTTGGGGTACCCTCTACTGGGTATAGGATACCTGCCAGTATAGTAGAAATCAGTGTTCTCTTTTTTAACTTTTTATGATGACTGGCTTTTGAAAAGTAGGAAAGATAAGAGGTAATGTTTTCCCTGCAAAATATAGTTTGGGGTGTAGAAAACAGTTCTTGGATGGATGGACGGATGGATGGATGAGGCAGTTCATGGTGACATACTTACAAGCATAACGAAAAGGAAGTGCATGAGAGTGAAGAGCTAAAAATATCATTTAGTTGGGAGAAGGTGGAATAGGTGATGATTCTGTCATGAATGACCAGATGAAGAGAAATAAGGGCTAAAAGAAAGTAGGTTTTTGTTCGTACGTTCTTTAGAGAACAGTGATGGTTGGTTTGATTTTATCTATGTGGACTGGATGAATAGAGACCATTGATATTGTTTGTAAGGGTTTTTCCTTGAATGTTAACCCCACCCCTTGTTGGTTTGAACATTCATCAAAGGATATTGCACCATGCAGCCAAAGGGAATTTTTATACTAGTTGAATTACTCAGTTCTCATAATAACATAGCCACTGTCCCACTGGAACTGCTTTCTCTGCTAATGTAAACAATAATAAGTAGTTTGTAGGGTTTATTTTTTGATTGGTCTACTCTATTCTAGGACTATCAATGTTACAGATCAGTGAAGACTTATGAAAACATGTATTTATTAGAAACCTACTTCTATAAGATAAGGTTTTTAGAGGTTTTAGTCACAGTTATCTTACATTATGGATTTTCTTGGTGTGTTTACTTATTATCAAGTTTTTGAAAGAGCAACATGATTTGCCAAATGTGATATGAATCTTAAGTATATTGACATGAAAGTAAAATGAGGTTGCTGAGATGAGAAATTAATCCAATTTACAGGATATCTATATTGGATAACTCCCAATATTCTTACTCATGACTTTTTTAGAGAATATGAAAATAAGATCCTTTCACTGTGAAACAGTATGAATAAACTGGTAAAGTTTTAAAGGATTTTTTAAAGGATTTTTTTAAAGGATTCCTGGAAGGAAATTCCAGGGCAAGGAGTATAGAATACAGTATGGTAGAAGGAAAAAGTGTTCTGGTTTTGTTTCTTGCTTTTGATGCATTTCTGCAGCGAACCAGGACTGAGGTACAGGTGAGACCAGCCTAGTTGCTACTCTTGTATGGGCAATCCCAAGATGGAAGTCAAGGATAGTTTTGGAAAAGAAATACATTGGCTTTAGGCTGATGTGGGATATCTGAGTGGGAAGCTTCCTTCACTGCAAACAGTGATTCTGCTGTGATGGATATGGAAGTGACATTGAGGCTGGCTTGTGGCTGCAAAGAGATCATAGCGACGTCACTTTTCGA
>VYXB01009929.1:0-7500 GCA_013397135.1 Pachyramphus minor | reverse complement strand
TGCTACAAGTGATCGTTTGGGATGGATCAACATCTATGGTCTTTGTATAGGGAGTAAAGTTTTAGCTGAATTGAACAAAGCAAGTTTGCCAACTGTGCAAGGTCCTCCCACTGGATAGGACAGTATTCCAGACCAAGCTCTTTCTTCACAAATTTGAAATTGTCCCTTTGGCAAGACCATCGGTTGTTTGACCTGTTCCAAGGTGATGGTACCTAATTTCTGCTCATTGCATCACACAGAGGTATTAGTGTAGATGGATTTTTGTGGTGACACATCATGTATTGCAACCTTCATAGTAGTAGATCTTTGAAACATGAAACAATAGTTTGTTTTGATGGATCCCAGTAAGTCTAATTCTTGTGGCTCGGTTCTTATGAATTTCTGAATGGCCAGAATTTGTGCTAATTATTGTCAAAAGCCATTTATCGAGATTTGGGAAATGATAATAAAATAAAGCTAACTCTTGAGCTGTTGAGATGGGCAGTCCTATGAGGCATATTTTAAAGGGATTCCTTACATTTGATGTTGATAGGCATAGAGCATCAGATCCTGTTGCATTTGCCAATTTTACCCAAACATTTTGTCGGTATGCCCATGGTGGGAGAGGTGTTGTTTTCATGAGGATGGAGGTCATGATTATGATGAGGCTGATGGCAAAGAAGATGGAATATTTTCCTGGTATATCTTTATCGTTTTTGATGGAATCCATGTTGGTCCAGTATATGTCAGGATACAAGCATGTCCCTGTGAAATTGTCTGCCAAACTATTTCTTTCCGTCACGAGACCAGGCAGAGTGGTATGAGAGCGGATGTGTTTAACAAAACAGGGAAGATCTCTGTGCTGAATAAGAAATAATAATTGTTTAAGTAAATTGAAAAGCAACTGATCATTAACTTCTTTTAAATAAGAGTTTTCTGGACAATGCCCACAACATAAAGAGAATCAGAAATTATATTTATACTTTCTGAACTAAAAAAAAACAAGGCCCGAACAACTGCTGATAATTCCACGATTTGTGGAGAACCTTCCACTTGATGGATATCCTGATTCCAGCAGTCATTCTCTTGCCAAACAATGACTGTTTCCTGTAAAAATTGACATCTTGGCATCCTTTATTGGATGGGGATTTGACCAATTCTCTGTAAAAATTTACATACAGGGAGATGGAATTTGATCTCTCCTACAAATTTGGCTATGGCAATTTGAAATCGTTGTCTATTATCAGCATTTATTGAAGGTGTTTGGAAGTCAGAGGAAGATAACTGGCAGCAGGATCTTCCTTGGACAATTCCCAACACCACATGTGGCCCTTAAAACAAGTTTACTCAACATTTCCATGAATGTAGTTAGTCTTAGAGAATTGGTGCGGTAGAAACAACCACTCCTGTAAGCAAAGGTTAACTTTTCCAGGATAAAATTGACCTTGAATAGCAAATGGTTGGTTAGAGCCTATCAAAATAATTAATACAGAGGGCTCATTTTCCAGCTTCCTCTTTCCTTGACACTGGTTAATTTTTCTCTTGACGAGTTGCAAGGCCTCTTCTGCATCTGGGGTAAGCCACCTTGGGGAGATTAGTGCCGAGTCTCCCTTCAGGAGAGAAAACAAAGGGTGTACATCATTGGTTGAGATCCCTAACATCGGGCAAATCCAGTTCACTGCACCTAGAAGTTTTTGAAGATCATTTAGATTTGTGATGGAATGACTGATTGAAATCTGTTGAGGAACAACTGTTGACTCCGACATTTGCCAGCCAAAGTATCTTCACAGTTCTCCCACTGACTTTTTTCTGTTGAAACATATAAATTGTGGGCCGTTAGTGACAAAATGGTTACTTGGAGTACTTCCTTTATTACTAATTGGTCCTTCACACAGATAAGAATATAGTCCATATAATGGAAAATGATAACAGTTGGGTATTCCTCTCTGATGGGTGACAAAATATTAGCAACGTAAATCTGGCACAGGGTTGTGGAATTTTTCATTCCCTGCGGGAGGGCTCTCCATTGATATCTTTTGTTTTGCTTGCATGCATTCACAGAGGGGATGGTAAACACAAATTTGTAAGAATCTTGGGGGTGTAAAGAAATGTGGAAAAAGCAATCTTTAATATCAATGACCACAAAAGGCCATTTCTCAGGTAGCATTGCAGGCGATGGCATGCCTGGTTGAAGTGATCCCATGGGTTCAATGACGTCATTAATTTTATGTAAATCTTGTAAAAGTCGCCATTTGCCAGAGGATTTCTCAATAACAAAAACAAGGGAGTTCCACGGGCTGACAGAGGGTTCAATATGTTTTTTGTCTAATTGTTCTCATACTAATTAATGAAGCATTTACAGCTTTTGGTTGGTCAAGGGCCACTGGTCTACCCAAACTGCTGTTTCAGACATCCGCTGCTCTCCAGGGGCCCCTATTACAAATTTGAATACAGACTGATCCTCCACCATGTCAGCATGTCTCTTCCCCAGAGGGTAACAGGTAAATCAAGAATAAAAGGTTGGACAATGGCAATTTTATGTTCAGGTCCTGTAATAGAAATAACATCTTTGCTTTGTGCTGGGTTCTGGGAACCCCATATCCCATTCATGTGAATGAATGTCACTCTCCAATGGCCTCACCAGTGTTTCAAGGTGACGATAGCCACATCTACTCCTGTGTCTAAGAGACCTGTAACCCAGGTTGATTTACTGTAGGAGAGAAAAGAGAACATGTTATAACTTGTCTTTGGCTATTGGTTGTGCCCAATTTACTTCCACCTCTTGCAATTTAGACAATGTGCGAGTTGATTCAAGGACAGGAGTTGAGCAATGGAAATCTCATCAGATATTTCTACTGGAGGAAAAGAGACATAAACTGAAACATTTAAGTTGTCGGTTTTTAAGTTTTTAAGTATTTGAGGCACAATTATAAGCCCTTTCGTTGATGAATCAATAGTGGATGTTATAAAATAGGTTTCATCACAGGAGTGATGATCAAGGGTGCAACAGAGATGACATTAGAATTCGCAAATAAAACTGAGGTTTTTGCAAGTGGTGTTAGATGAATCCAGGATAAACTTGACCCTCTTCACCACAATAATAACACTTTGGAGGACTTTTCATAGCTGCTGCTAATAATTTTGCTTTATTTTATTGAGATCCTATATTTCAACATGCTTCTATCATTTCCAATAAGGTGAGATTTTTTTTAAATGTTTTAGGATTCTTTGACCGTCCTCATTTGCCTTTTCGATTACCGGGTTTTGGAATAAGGCTTCTTGGGCTCCCTTATGGGATACTTGCTTCAAAATTGCATCCCTTAAACATGTAACAAAGTCTATAAAAGGCTGTTGGATTCCTTGGTATATAATGGTGTATGATTGTGTAGGCGTGGAAGCCTCTGCCACAGCTTTGATTGCACTTAATGCAAGGTTTTTGGAGCTATCTAGATATTTGTCCTAGCTTGTTCCGTTTTGGAAGCATATGTCCCCTCGCCATAAAGATGATCAATGGAATTAGCAGTTTGGACTCCTCTATTGCTGGCAGATTCTTTAGCATACTTAGAGATTTGTGATTTCCATTCAGATTCAAAGGCTGAATATTGCATTACAGTCAATAATGTTTTAGCAATTGTGCAAATATCATTTGGTATTAATGTATTTTCTTGAAAGAACGAGTCTATTAGTCCCATGATAAAAGGAGCACTGAGCTCATATTCCTGTACGGCTTTCTTGATGTCTTTTAGGATTGGGTAGGAGATTGGATGCCACTGAGGAGGTTGTCCTTCATCAGTATACACAGAAAAAGCTTTAATAAAATCCAAATGTCTGTCTGTTTCAACTTGGACTCTAAAATCTTGCCACACTTTGTGATGTTGTGATGTAGATGGGCTGCTGTCGGCAGTGGTGTCTAGTTGCCGGCCACGGGTGGTGCCATATTAACAGATGTTTCCATCCTGGGAACTGGAAGTTCCGAGGGCGCTGCCATCTTGATGACCCATGATGTGATCAGGTAAATGAGTTGACTTCCAAACAGGTGACACAGTAGGGGGGTTCCTGGCCGTGGGTGTGTGGTTGGGCGAAGCTATCACCATGATGTTAGTTTCCCGTGCCTTGATTTTCCTGCCATTAGTTTTCCTGCCTTCCATCCCAGCAGCATTTTGATCATTAGTTTTAGTTTCTGCTATTTTCTGAGGGAGTTCAGAGGTTGTCTAATTTGACATCCTTAGCTCGGCATTGTAATGCCATCAGGACTAACCTCCATGGCACCAATGAGTCTGCTGCTTTACTATGTCCCCTCTTTTTAGCTTTCCATAATTTGAGTCCAAGCTTGTCGCAGTCTTCATAGGATAAGGTTTCTGGAATGAATTGTTTTTTCTCATTTAGCCACTTTCCTAAAGATTTTCAGGATTGCTTGTCAAATTGGTGGCCATGTAATTCTATAAAAGATTTTATTTGATGATAGATTACTTTCTCATCTCTTGAAAGCTTGGTTCCCATGATTATATGTTATGGATCGATTCAGGAGGGAGGCAGAAAGTGAAGGGTATATCCCTGTAGCTGCTCACCTCGGTGGTGATGTTGGACTAGCTGGCTGTTGGTCTGTATCTGCCATCCAGCTAGGGAACTGCCGGAGCACACCTCCTTTAGGTGCACCTGTGCCTGTTAGGAACAGGAAAGTTCCCTTGATGTGAGGGACCTTCAATCCTACCTCGCACTTGGGCACCATCTGTCACATGTTTAGGAATGAAACACACAACAACCTACAGGGTTCGAGCAGGATGTAGGTCTGCTTTATTAAAATGGCTTCCTCTATTTATAGAGGGGTGAATGAAGGTTCTAGAGAGGGGGGTGTGGTCAACACATATAAGGAAAGAGTAGGAGGGAGTTTAACATATAAGGAAGGACATAGGCAGGGTTACAACCATTTAGGAGAAATAGGGATGGACATTACTAAATACGGGGAATCTGCACTGCGACAGAAACTAACCAATAGGAAAACGAGTAAAACATGAAGGGAGAACAACCATAAAATTTCATAAAAACGTGGGGGTACAACATATTTGAACATGCATTAACACTCAAACTAGTAATCTAAGTGAAAATCAGTCCCATCCATGGCTTCCATGGTGCTCTTTTCCTTGAGGTTTCCATCTAAATTCTCTGGCAGTCTCCTTTGCCATTGATGGAACTTCTTTTTGACATCCAGGCTATCTCCAACACTCCAGAAAAAATTCAAAAGACCAAACTATGGAACTGATCTCTGATAGAGAGGATTGTACTGCAAAGGATCATCACTAAGCCTTCAGCTTCAAGAAAAACTGCAGAATTACCTGGCTCTCACATCTGTTTCTGCCACGATAGCTGCTTAAAACTGACGGAACTATTAATAACAAATTTGCAAGCTTTTTATCAAAGGTAAAAAACAACTAGAAGAGGCGAATGGGTGAGCGTTGAAAACTGCCTACTTCTCAGCAACCGGAGACAACTTAAACTGACCAACTTAGACTGGCTTCTTACAAAAGGCACTGGATTTCAAACTGGGTTAGCTGACTGTAACGGTAACCTCTCTATTAATTTTTCTAGGTATGGACTATAGAAAGAAACCATGCGTTGCTGCCAATCACAAACCACTCATATAACTCAAACATTAGTTTAACTATTCCACAAATTAGGAAGTCTTAAAGGCTATAAGGACAAGTAGTGTTGTAATTTGCTGTTTTTCAAAAGCTAAAAAATATTTTTGCAGGTTGGAGTACAGATCACACTGCAGATATCCAACATAAATCTCCAAGGATTGCAGCATTATACTTAGCAAGAGGTGATATGAATCTCTTCAACAGAATTATTTGCATATGTTCTAATATGCATATGTTCTAATACTGCATATGTTCTAATAAATGTTTTGTTTTTTAATGACAGCTGCTGTGAAACTTCTCTTGATATGCCTAATGTAGACAGAGATTCTTATTCAGTGATAACACTGTTGAGTAGACAATCCCATGATGACTTACTGTGCAGGCTAATTNTTAGTGCCTTAAAGACTAAATTTCAGTAAGGTAGGACATGTTTGCAGCTATTTCAAAAATAAATAAACCTTTCAAGCACTAGCTTTACCTAGAAAAGTAGAGTATGTGTGATTTGAGCATTCCAGTTTAAGAAATTTTCACTAGAGTAACTGCTTATTAATTTTGTTTTATAGTAAAGAACGTGATACAGTGACGTTCAGCTACAAACAGAAGCTTTGACTAATTTACGTTTTGTTTTAGCCTACAGGGACCAACCATGGGACTGGTGGTTGGATGAAGTTCAACCTCTATGTACAAGGGCAGGAACTTACATTTATACTTGAAACACTGATGTTTAAAAAGTGCTGAGATTGTTATTATTCAAACAGTTCCTTTTTTCCCTTCTATGTATCTATTTACTGAAAGAGTAATTAAGGGTAAATCAGAGAATCTGCTAATTTGATTCTAGTCCAAGTTACTATAGTCCTGTGACTGCAAGTTACACCTTCTTTCTTTCTTTTCCCCCTTCCTGGCATCAAGTTTCTATCTCCTTGCAGTGAGCTTGCTGAGGAAGTCTACTGAGTGAAATGTTGGATTTTTTTTCTTTGCTTGGTTGGATCGGTCATGTGATATGGGCGTCAAGAGAGCTTTGTCTCCAAAGTACACTGACTTGAGCACTTGCGAAAATAAATCTATAGGAAAAATTGGAGTAAATATAAAATCAAGTGATATATGTTACACATAACGTGTAGTTTCTGGTGTTGTCCCTTGTTCATCTACTTTGAAATAATCTGTATGTTACTCTGACTAGAAGTTAACACTCAAAATGAAACAACATCAATAGCAGATAATAGTCATAGCAGTCGAACTTAAAATATGAAACAAGTTAAGTGCATTTCAGTTAGAAATTTAAAGTGTGCAGCATTGCTTTCATGTGTTCTTTTAGTTTTAATGACATTGTTTTTGTTATACTGTGAAGAAAACTCAAATTACTACAAAATTCAGAAATGCAAATGTTACTCACCAATATTGTGTCTTTGAATTCATTAGCTATTTATTACCCTAAACAAAACTAACTCACTCATAGAACAATTTATTGTCAAGAGAGCATTTTGCACACCAAACAAATCTTTCAAAACAAAAAAGGGGAAAGAGAATATGCATAAACAGGTGGTAAATCAGCATACATCACATTTAGGTTTGTTAGAACTTGTATTCCTTTTATTATTATTCCTCTTTCTTTGTTAGAACTTGTATTCCTTATATTATTATTCGTCTTCCAAACAGGTACAGTTGTTGAACATGACTACCAGAAATGAGAGACTGAGAAGCACACAGCCAGTAACGTTAAAATGCAAAGATATAAGAAAAATTCTAGCTATGCATGAGCGAAGAATGACTGAGGTGACCACCTATTGAGAGAATGGAAAAAAGCTGTATGAGTGCGAGAAGCTGTGTGGACATATATGTGTGGACTTAAAAATACTTTGTACTTCATATGCCTTGAATAGAT
>VYXB01009922.1:66211-108235 GCA_013397135.1 Pachyramphus minor | reverse complement strand
ACACTGAAGATGTGCATTAAATCTTTTTCCACATTCAGTACTGTGAATATTATAAGAGCAAACTAACATCTCCACACATCTGAAGCACTTACAATACAAAAGTATTCTATTTAAATGCAAAAAGCAAAGCTTGTTTGTAACTTTAAAAAGTTAAAATATCTGGTGTAGATTCCGTGTGTCCATTTTAACAAGTCTCTTTACAGCATCTGAGGAACTATAATTAAAATGATCTGTCTCTACATCAAAAATGTAACCCACTAAAAGGGCTTTGCAAGGATCCACTGTTCCAGTTCGTAAAGGCCACAGAGTTGGAAGCACAGTAAGTCTAAAGAGGAAGAGGATGAAGAAATATTCAGAGAAACTGTGAAGTTTTCATGGATGTTTAGTCGTTAGCTTATCCATTACTGGATTCCATCAGATATTCTTGTCTCCAGAGATCCAGGACACGTACGTGCAGGCTGGCTGGCTGCTGCTGTTCCATGTGACACTGAGATCTGTGACATATCTCTTCCTATGATCTCATTCACTAGAGAAAAAAAAAAGAAGAAATATTAAAAAGTGACTGTTTTTATGCTTTCCAAAAGTCAGAAGTCATCAGTATATCCCTTTTAAAAAGAAATATTTTAGTGCTTAGCCTTGATGCTGTGAAGTAACAGAAGATGAATGAGAAGCCTGGCTCCAGGAACAAGGGGGAAAAAAGGGTTCTAGTTTCTCTTATTATTACACGTGTACTTGCCATAATCCATGCTGGAGAATCCCTAATACCCTTGAAGAAAATAGGCACATGAGTATTCATGCTAAGCAGGTAACTGAAAGGCACAGCACAGGGCAGCTTAGTGCAGGTTTCCCCACAGAACTCCTTCTGGGCAAGGGTGTTACAGGCACAACAAATAACTCTAACAAGTCCTGGCTCTTTCAAGCTGCTTACAGAACTTCCTCAGAACGTGGATTTGGGTTAACAGAATATTCTTTCTAAATACTATACACCTGTTTGATGGGCCAGTTTTTTGAATCCTTGCAATTTCAGAGGCTGCAGTAATTAAATCTTCTTTTGTTATCCGTCAATTTTTCTATAATAATTAAAATGGACTAATATGCAGGTCAGTCAGTTTGTGTGTCTGTGCATGCATACACGTCAAATTCAGCAAAGTTTACTCACCTAGTACCATTTAAAATAAGGGACGTCTCTGTGAATGTGGTGAACTAGCACCTAAGTTAACAAATGAAAATTCTGGAGTCTTACTCTGAAGCTCAGATAACTGCTGCAGGACATCTCAGTTTGGAAGATGACAAAAATAATTATTTTAACAGATAAGTGTAAAAGCCCTTATATGTCACATTAAATAGTAATGACAAATTTTAGACAATGATTATAACCACAATCTGAATTATTATTTAATTGATAGAGGCAGTCAATCCTGTTGACTTCCAGGACTGAGTGGCAATAGGCTACAGTATCTCTTACTCAGCAAGACTTTGAATATGCTAAATTATAGAGCCTTTTCCCTTATCACTGGTGTGAGTTTGCTTCTATAAACAGCCATTCAATGGGACCCTTTTGTTGAGTAAGGACCATTCTTAATTAAAAAAAGAATGTTTTGCTCTGCTAGTTCTATTGAAAATCTTAACAGATTTGGAACCCAGGCTTTTGCTATTTTGTTCTCCTTTGGGTAACTTTACAGAACAATGTTGATGTACTCCACACCCTTCTCAGTACTTCCTAATCTTCTACAGGAGGATTTAGCCTCCTACTGACCGTTCCTGTCTGGTAGGAGCACAACAAAATCAATGTATGTGTAGTGTAAATTGCTCTTGCTGCTTACAGTGTTCCCCAGCCTCAGCATTGCCTTTGGTGGCAGCAGGAGCATAAGTGGGTCCAAAAGAAAATGCAGTAATATTGTGAATACACGAGTTACACAAGTCTGTGTAACTTACATAAAATCCAATGCTGAAAAAAGGTTTTATCATATTCTTTTAATTGACTCGGGAGAGCTTTAAAAGCACCTCATGTAACAGAACCCACATGTAACCATGGAGGGGGCATTTGTTATCTAAGAGTCAGTCACTGGCAATGGTTGTCTCCCGCATGAATGCAAGGACAGCTTGTTAAACACACACCTTATTGCAACCCTAAAGTTCAAACAGTTCAGACTAGCTATGTAAAAGCCAATTCCCTCAAGAATCACAAGCTTTGCAATTTATTTGGTTTCCAAAAAACCTTTCATTCAACAAACTTAATTGGCACTATGACACTGAAAATTGTGTGACTGCAGGTAGGGCACTTTTCCAAGTATTTTTATTAGGCCAACACAATGCCATAAGTGAACATCTGCTAAAAACCAAGACTTATTGTTTTTTAAACAAAATCTAGATGTTCATTTAGAAGAGCTATGAGCCATCAGCTCCTGTGGTTAGTTGCTCTAACTGCAGGACTTCAACCGCTCCTGTCCACTGAACACTACTGAGCAGTTGGGCTGTGCAAACTGAGTATTGCAGCTGTTCAGTACTGCTAAAATTTGATGACTAGTAAAAAACCATAAAAATAACTTTTTGAAGTTCAGTATTTTGAAATTATTAGACATATACTTCCCCTAAGTTTTGATGGACGACATGTATCTGTACTGGCACCACCTGGTCTGTACTGCTGCAATGTTTTCTAGTTCCCACAGGCAAAGGTGTTTAACTGAACAGCACGTAGCCATGTGGCATTACATTTTCCTGAAAACACATTACACTGAATACAATAGCTGGTCACAGGGGGTTTTATTTGCCAAACTTCTGCATAACTCATTATGTAATAATGAGTATTGAAGTTCCAGGTTAGTTTGTGTTGTTTTGTTCTAAATAATCATTGATTTGTTTGTAAGAAGCTGTTTTGTAGCGCAGTGCTTTTTCTGGCAATGCTTTTAGCATGTGGGGAATACAGATTTATCTGGTTTACATGGATTTACATTAGAAGCATCTACCATTTCTTAGGAAAATGCAAGATCTTGCCTTCGTCCCAGCAGAAAATTCTAGTGGAGAAGTCTTACTTGCTCCAGTGGCTTTGTTAGGATTGCTAATTTATAATCTCAATGAGTATTCAAGTGTGCTTTTTAAAAAAATTACTATCTAACTCAGTGTTCTGTCAGAGCACTGTGTAGGCCTCAAGAAAAGGCTAGAACATTTCTACTGCTGTGTCTGGCCAAGGTGTTTTCTCCCAGACCACCGTCCCAACTAACACATTTTCCTATTTTATACATTCCAGGAGTGTTCAGTCCAGCTACCTGGAACTCTGTGAGCAACAAATGGACTGGGGGAGCCTGCAGACTCCAGAAGACTGTACATTGACTAGATGAGGTACAGGTGATGGCAAAAGTAGTTTAAAATGCAAATCATGCAGTCAGTAAGAAGAGATAAAATCCTGCACAGAAATGTACAAGGTGAAATCATACAGCATTTTCCTTTGCGAATTAATTTCTGATGGAGAAAATTGTATTAAAGACTAAAACAGAAATCCAAAAGTTTAGTATTCAAATGCATGACATGTCACCTTCCACTGAAGGTCAATTACAGACCACTTAGTGATCTGTGATTAAAACTGAAAACTTAATTCACGAGTATAAACACACATTTTCTAGCAAAACTCAAGCTCTTCAGGGAGGAAAGGAAGTAAGTTTCAACCACTCTGAGAAAGGGCAGAGCTCCGTCTATACTGCTGATGCTTTTCAAACAAAAGAAAACTTCTTTCCTATACTTTCGAAAGAACACTTTATCCCACCTTTCCTAATTTTGACTATGGGCCGCATGGGCCACATTATATGTCCTAGAAATATAGCTGGCAAGATTTCACATGCCCTTTCACTGAATCTTAAAACCCAGCCAGTTAGCAACTGCCTGTTTGGGATGTGTGGAACCAGGTGTTCTCACTGCTAATCCCATACCCTGGGCCTCTACTGTCAAGACATGAGGAACCAGAAATCCCTTACATACTAAATAATTGCAGAGGCCCAGCTAATATTTAGTAGTCATTTAGTACCTACTGATCATCTAAAGTCATTTTGGATGATCAGTGTCAGCTGAGTGGGTAACAGCAAAAGCATTAGCAAATGTTTCCTGTGCTTACACTCCAGGTCACTAATCCTGAAATAATGACTGGACCAGACCACAAGAGAGAGAGAGGGTGGCACACACTACACTGTGTACACCTGTGGCATATTCCTCCACTGCAACAGTAATAACTGCACTTTGAAAACTTGTTTGCCAGATATGGCTCAGATCAAAATGCAACACAGCTTTTTTTAGCATTTATTTTAAATTTGGCTTGGAAATGGAAATGATTTTAACAGCTTCGTCTACTTAATTGACCTCTTTGGCAGTTATCCCAGATTTCAGAATTTCAGCTGTTACTTTATTTACAATAGTTTCATCTTTTCCTCCCCTAGTATTTATCTAGAATGTCAGCTGACTGGCAAACTTATACTAAGAGTTAAAAATGGATTGTGCAGAACAGAAGGTAACATGGTAGGGAGAAAATCTGCTCCAGACAGATTAGATTGGCCTGGTCAATACCAGTGATACTGCACTGTTGTGTGGCAAAAATTTTTGTCTTTTTCTCTGGGTTTTTTTTTGCTTTGTTCTTCTCCCCCTGTGCTGCACTGAAAAAGAATGAGCACGCCCTGAGAGAGCACTGAAGGTCAGCTGGAGGCTCAAGCCCCCGGAGCCCTGCAAATACATGAGGCAGCATAGTAACACCAAGATCAGGGGAGCAGAGAACTGGGTCTGACTTTTGGATCTGCTGTCAAGCTGTAAAATAAGAGCAACCACTTGTTCTGTTTTACAGGGTTCTTCCCACTGTTTTCACTTCACATTGTGCTCTGTTTGCCTGGTTTCAGTGCCTGCTCACTGCACAAATGGAAGCAGCCAAAGCACTGGGGTCTCCCCTGCCTTTGTCTTTCAGGCCCAGGACTTTGCCTCTGGGACAGCTGACAAAGCCAGTGTTCCAGTGTTTGTGCAGGACAGCCAGACTGTTCATGGAGAGCTCTTAAAACTCTGCAGTTTGCAATCCAGAGTTTTAAGATAAACTAAAATTAGGTTGAACATTTGTGCAGTCAGTGACATACAAGAGCTGTGGGTGCTGATCTTACCAGCTGTTCCAGTACTGACCAACCCCTCAGGAGAAATTCCCACCTACAGAAAGTGATCCATATTTGCTGAGTTGAACAGAACAAAACTCTTTGTTATGAAGCATGACATCATAATGAAAAATGGCACTCTTGTTAATAAATGGCTGAATGTTTTGTTTTGGATAAATTAAAAAAAAAAAAAAAAAAAAAAAAAAAAAAAAAAAAAAAAAAAAAAAAAAAAAGCTCATTCCTAGCATTTATTCCCCCTTTCAAGACTACTTTTAACATTACTGAGCAAATTTTCATAGAATCATCCACTGTAAATTCAAGACAGCTTTAAATGATAATAGTTCAGAGAGACTGTCACTGTATGTATGACTATCACAGGTTTTATTCTTTCCCTTACTCTAATTTCTACTTTTTCTTTAACTACCTGATTTTCTTTAATCACAAGGTCTTCCTGTAGAGGTTTCTAGACAGTTTTTGGTTTTCACCCCTCTGAAGAGCTGAGCAGGAGCAGTTTCACATTCACCTAGGCTCTGGATCAGATTTAAGCAAGAGGTTATACATGACATTTGATAACTGTTTCTTACTCTTTCAGAGCTGTTGTCTGGCATGTCATCTACTTGATGACAATTGTTCTGAAAATTTTCACTGACACCTTACCTTGGACAGGTCCTGCAACATGTCTCTTTTTTCAAAGGACTTTGGGCATGAGAATCTCTAGTTCCTCAACTGTGAACATCAACACAAAAAACTTTCTAAGATCATTTACCTTATTTTAACTGAATAACTGATTTGTCATCTGTGGGGCATGTTTCACACTTAATCTGCTAATTTTCACGTTCTTTTCTGTTTTCTGCATTTGGAAGCAGCTTGTAGTCTCACTTCAGAGTAATTGTACACCTAATATGAACCTTCATAAACAGTTTGCAGACTGCTTGCAACTCTTTGACCACCTATTGTATCTCAGTAAGTTTGATTGTGTTCCTATAGTTCACCTTTTCAAGTTTGTCACAGCCTGTAATGCTGAAACTGTAACAAAACAAAGATTTATTTTTTCCAGGCAGTTTCTGCATGCTCCTTTGGACCAAATAAAGAGATATTTTCCCTTGTGGGTTCTCCTCATGACTTAGTACTCTACACAGCAGCCATCACACTTACCCATTCTATAAAGGATGACTCAAGTATTCCATTAGTTATTTCCTGCCTTTGCAGATGCTCTGATCTCCTGCAGCACACCACAGTTACAGTTGCTCTCTTCTTCAGCAGTATAATTTACAAGCTATACTCTTCCTAGTTTAACCCTGGTTGGCTCTGCAAGAATTCTGTACTAGCAATGGATACAGAGAGCTTCTCTCATGTGACACTGCATTCTTCCAGGTACAAAACCATTCTACATTCCCATGCAAACAATCTCTTGTATTAGTACCACACTATCTTGTGCCAAATACATAAAATATCCATTATTTTAGTTTTAAAAAATGCCATGTTTCTCAATTGCGTTTCTCACATGCCAGCATTTGTGTGTAAGCATGTTTCTCTCTGGGTCTCTGTCCGTGTGCCTTTTTTAAAAGGGATCTGTTGGTGTACAGTTCATAAGCCTAACTTTGGAGTTTGCCAACCTCTGTGTTATTCTTCCATTGATGAGACTGGTATTTGGGGGTTATTTTATTACTTAACTGAATTTTCATTTTTCAAGAAATTCTGCTCTTTAACAATTATTCTGAACCTACCAGAGTCTGAGTTGCACAGGATATAGTATAGAACATCTAAATAATCTAAGCTATGACTTGCAATTTACTGATTATTTTGCTGTTTCAATATATAGGAATGTCAACTTGGTGTACAGAGTTCTTTCCCTAGCTTTGCCATTCTGAATAGGAGCTACTTACCTTACTAATAACATTTTGATATGTAAGGAAAGCAGAACTAAATTTCTTGGAAGACGATAAAAGACCAGTGTGATTTATTTCAATTTCAGAGGCAAACTTAAGGTCGGTCTACACACTAATTGTGTGACAGTTTTATTAAGAGCTTGATTACTTTACTGTTACTAATCCCCACTTACAGGTATTACCCTTTAAAAAATCACTGGGGAACGCAAAACATGTTATATGTGTTTTAATATATGTGCATATGCATATATATCAGAAAAAAGGGGTAGTGTAGTTCTTTGGCATTTTAGGCATGTTTGCAATAAAGTGAAAAACACTTAAGTATAAGCACAAACAAGACCCATATACCATGCATCAACAACTTCTAACATTAGTATTTAGAAGAGTCGTAGTGCATAATTATCTTATTTATATGTGAAATAAAGAAGCTGAAATAATAAATCCAGATGTTCTTTCCCAATTACAGTGCACATTCAACTTGAAATCTAGTTATGACTCTGTATTCCTAATACTTAGATTGGTGGTGCACACCAATGTATTCCATCTATTTAAATTGATATTGCTTCATCTTTTGAATAAAGAGAAACATTCCAAATCTCTCAGGTAACTTATATGGCCACTCTTTAACCTTGCCCATATTTGGCTTAAGATTTTCATATCCTCTTCTTTGTTTTCGTAGATCCTACAGCAGGGTCCTACAGGAAGTTCTGTGGCAGCTATATGTACTTTGAGTGGAGGATTTTAACTGAGTGAGTGCACACCTGGTTCACAACTGCTGAATTTCCAACTATTTCAGAATACACAGGTGTCCAATTACAGTAACACTTCAGTATTACACAGCGCTTTTCACTTGTAGCTCGTAAGACTATTAAAAGACTTTCCCCTTTCCTTTGTGCTCCAATTTCAAATATTGAAGCATTTCAATAAGCAGACTCACCCTCTAGATTTTCCACATAGGAGTTGGACATGAATGCTGAATGTTGAGTCCATTTCTCTGTTGAACCTGATGGCTGGTATTCCAGGTCAGAGATAAAACTGTCTGTATCAGAGAAGAAGACAGACATAACTACTGACTGGACTAAACCAAGAAGTTACAGTTCACTCAACCAGGAAGTGATTTTCATTTTTCTTTTAATAGTGCTCAATTTAAATACCCAGCTTCATTCACAACTACTGCGTAAGCCGACATAAGGAACTATTTATAAATTATCAGAGTGCTTATTAAAAACAGTATCACTTATCTTGTATACTTAGTTACTTTTCAGTTAGCAGCCATAAAGGTAATGGTTAATACTTTTGGATGTCTGCCTAGTTGTATCATCATGATTTTTATACTACTTAGATTTGGTTTTAGTATTTGTGTTAGTTTAAAACATTCCTCCTGCAGTTTTCTCAATCTGCTTTACTTACTGTGGTCAAATTAATAAGTGCTTGTGCCCCTTGACAGCAACTCCACTGAACAAGGTAGGCAAAAGAGTACTAGTAAATAAAACCTTTATTGTTATTTTCCCAATCCCTTAACCAAAGCAAACTGTCCCTGTACACAGCTGGTGGCTTCCTCCTTACTTGTCACACTGTCTGTACTCTTTGTCCCAGGTACTGCTCTGCAGTCAGACCACACACAGATCCAAGTGCCTGAATACCAACTACTATCTTGGCACATGTGGCTCTCTGAGACCAAGGCCATGTGAGAAATCCCAGAGGAAGTGAAGAGCTGTGTGTCACTGAACTGCTTTTCCTGGAGGAAAAATCAATGTCAAATAGTGTGTTCATTACTTTAACCAAGTGTGTGTTTATTCAGTTGAGACTGGCAGCTATGCAGAGCTCACAACAGTGGATAGGGTTGGATATAGGTTTTTTTCTTTTCCTGTGCAAGACAGAGCTGCCAGTTTAGTAAATTAGGCTTTAACACAATTAACAAAACTACTCTGGACCCTGGCCAATTTGTGCCTTCTAGACAGAGGTAGACACTTGTTTTGCCAGCATGGTTTCTGAGCCCTGCTTAGGGGTCACTCTTGGGAGAATGAGTCTACTCTTACTTCCTTCTGAAATTCAAGCAGCTCAAATGACTTCTTTGGGTGACTTCCTATGCTTCAAGCTTCAAAGAGTAAAGTTACACATATTTAAATGGAAAGTGGAAAGCTTTATGTGGGTTTCAATGAAAATGTCCACTGCCACTGTGAAGGAAAGGAGTAGATCAAGGATAAATTCTTGTCAAATAATAGGAGATTAAGAAAAGAACATTTCCCCCCACCAATTATGGTAGAAACAGGCAGAAAGTGAGATTTAAATAAGATCTGATGAAACCAGGGAGATGGGCAGGAAACTACCTCAAGATGAAACAAATTAACTTTTGCCAGCAACCCTATTCAAAGGCACAGCTTTCAAAGGAGCAGACAACAAACACTGTCCAAAAACCTCTGGAAAGAACAGTGCAGTTCATTAGCTCATGAAGCAACGGGCTCTGCACCATAAAGACAGTACAGCTTATACAGTAAGTGTTCTATGTCACTCTAGCATGGAAACATGATTCTGAGCATGTTTCTAATTAATTTCATACTTTGAGGGATTCTGAGGTGCTCGAGTGCCCTAACAAAGCTGCCAAGTATTGAATGTTTGCTTTCATCAGCCCCTGACAAATCGGCATGCACAGCACACATAACATGTCTGCAGCCAGCACCTTCCAGAAGGAAGCACAGGTGCCTGCCCTGGGCATGCACTGCTTGCTGTTAGTGAAAGGTGCTACACAGAGCATCGGCCTTTTCGGGTGTGTTATGTAGCATAAGGGGTCTGTTCTACACACGTGAGTCAGAACTTGAGCTACCACATAAATATACATTAAAAATACCTTTCTACCTTATAATTTCATAAACATTTGAGAAAGTTTTTTTACTTCTTAAAGCACTACTAAAATGTGTTCTGTGCTGAAGGAATATAAAACCAAAATTAAAACTATTAAATTGAAACCAAAATCAAGAAAGCTGACAGCCTTTAGATCTGTTTAACTGATCAAAAATTAATATTTTTATGAATGACTTCTTTGTCTTGACTCATCCCTTAAGTAAAGAAAAGTCAAGAAAAGCTTTAAACCTTCAATTATCTGCACCAGATTTGAGTCAAAGCAGGAAGTCAACTTAAAATTAGAGCTCTATTCTGGATACAGGCACACCAAAAGGCTACTGGAGTTATACCATTTGATTTTCAGGATCTCTTCCTACAGGAGTCAAGTAACTTCCTTTTTTATAGCACTATATGATTAGAAGTTTAGCCTGTGTATCCTTTATTACTACTGAACTGAAGTAGGATGTGTGGGCAATGGGACTTAAACCTAGAAGATGTACTGGTTTTAGAAAAGTGGCTGTCCAGAAATACTTTGGGATAGGTGATTGTAGTGTAGCTACGGTAAGTAACAGTTTCTTAATATGTCCCACAAAAAGAAGATGATACAATTGTCTTTGTGCGTTTAGGGGAGGGCTGAGTGAATCACTCTACTGACAGAGGCAACAAGGATCAGTAAACCTCAAAGAACACTACAGACAGACTGCAGCACACATTTCCTCAGACACAGGCCTTTGTTGTCAACTCCAGACAGAACTCTATCAGCTGTATTTATGTGAAGAATCCCTGTAGCTACATCACATTGCTCAGTGCAGTATATTCAGCCTGGTTTTGACTCCACATGACCAGCAAGTAATACAGTGTCAACTTTCCCTAACAACAAAAAAGAAAAAGCTGCCAGGCTATAATTAACCCTCAGTCCCCTGTGCTGTGGAGCAGCCACAGCTGATTCTGCCAATTTGACACTGAACCAGTCATACACCAGGCCACGTCTCCTACAGCAAACCACCAAGGACACGGTGGGCTGCCCTGCCCATCACCATTCCAAGTCATAGGCCAGGCTTGCTTTTAATAATTTCAGGTTTGATGCCAACTTTACTAAGAAGTACTACTTTTTTATTAAAAGATAAAATAAGGCTGCATGAAATGCTAGAGGAGTACAGTTTTCCTGCACACATTATGTTTATAGCTGTATAGAGAGGCTACAGGTGCCTCTACAGAGCTACAAGCTCTGCATTTATGTTATACAGAAACAAATATCTTGTTCCTTGGTCATGATTTCACACTCTGCATTTCTGTATCCTGGTAAACCCAACCCCCTTAAGCCATGTTTACCCCCTTCTCACACACAAGGAGAGAGATGAGTCTGAGCCAGGACTAAGTGTGAGCCTTGGTGCTGGAGAACATGTGCTGTGCAGTGGAAAGCAGTGCTGAAGTGTCTCTGTATTTTTGCAGTGTCACAAGGCTGCTGAGTTCTTTCCAACTCTGCTGCTATTGCCAGCACCTGCACCACTATGCAGACATGCCACTTGCTCTCATGGAAGAAGTCTCTAACCTCTTCTAACCCTTAAATGGAAATATTTTGTGCAGTGGTGCCACTAGTTGAGCTTACTTTGCATTAGTTACAAGATGTCCTGTGGTTCTCAGAGAGGGAGCTGGTCAGACACCTGAGGATTTAACTGACATTTTTACAAGTCAGAAGTCTGTAACTGGTCTTCTCAATAGATGCCTTGCTGTCACAAATTTTATAGACACAATGAATCCACTAGAGGATATGGTCATAGCATCCTTTAACTGCTGACAACCCCTGATGGATAACACTCTTCACCTTTCTGCACTGCTCCAACCTTCTGCTTTTAAACTACTGGTCAGTCTGGATCTTTACCCACATTGGGCATGCTGCAAGGTGCAACATTTTGTTCCATGCTCAGGAGACAGTAAAACCACCTTCTCCAGTTTGAGCTTCACCAGCAAGACAACAGATTTTTGAGCTGCTCTCTGCCACACTAAGCTAGACTCCTGCATTCAGTATTTTCTGTGTTTCTTCAATGCTCCATTTGACAGGCCACTGCCTTAATTAACAATGGCCTGTTATTGCATAAGTTTTAAATATAGACAGAAATACAAAGTACAGTCATTCTACAGTATTTTCTTCTTACTTACTACTTTGATTCTCCAGAAATTAAGCTGAAGCGACAGTAAAAAGCAACCTGTAATGATGTCCACATTTTCTAGCCAAGATCAGAATAATCTGAGCTTCTCAGCAAGAGACTTTATCAGCTAGAGAGTCACCACAGAACTGCTAAAATGAATGAATGTTAATGGCTTAGAATTGTACACGGAATGTGGCTGACAAAGCAGACTTATTGCTTTATATACACAAAATGGTTAGGGGATTTCTAGTTATGATTTATAGTAAATCCACATACTGGATTTTCTAATCTCCAGCTTTATGTAATGAAGATGCAATGAGTAACAAAATATAAGAGGATTAGTAGAAGGTCATCCTGATTTGCTGAATACAGCCTAACGTAATACCTTCAAAATGGTTAAATACAGTTGTACATGCTAGAAATCTCATCACTGGAGAAAGCCATGAAATCCAAGGTAAACTTCCTTCTAAACTGCAAACCACAGGAGATTAAATTTTAGATCAACAGCATTAGAATAGATTTAAATCTAAAACTTCACAGTGGGATAGCTAAACCACCACACTAGGAGCACTTTTTAAGTCAGAGTGAGGGGAAATTAATAAGGCTTCATCATAAAGTCAAGACTGAGGCTGACTTTGAGTAGCTTTCTTTCCAAGTGGGGAAGACCTTTATTAGAGGAATATGCAGCAGAGCACAGTGTGGATGATGGGTATGGGAAAGGATAGAAAGGACCAGCTGCCCGTTTCCTGTCACTGCAGCTGCCTATTCCCAGCCCTAAACATTCCACTGTCTATCCAGGGAGGTGTTAACCTGGGGTGTTGGGCAGAGGGCTGACTTGCTGAAAGACATTAAGGGAAAAAAGGTCCAACAACACACCGGGGAGAGAAAAAGCAGAGGGGACAAATAAAGTGTGAGAAGCTGCTTTGACGTAGTTCTGGTCTGAAAGTTCACCAGCCTCTGCAGCCTGACTACTGCAAGCACCTAAGTGGAAAAGAGCAGTTTTTCAGAACACATTTGAAGTAGCAACATACAATAAATATTACTTTGAAATTGTGTTGCTTCAAATGTTTTCTGTAACATAATTTGAATTTCATATCTAGGTATCTTCATGGATTTTGATCCCTTGTTTCTTCAAGTGAAAGCTTTTCCTCCAGGAAGCAAAGACAGGAAGAGAAGGAACAAAGTAGAACAGCAAATTTAAGGTGGAGATTAGAAAAGTCTAAAGACACCAACAGGATCCTGTTGAACAATAAGATAATGAAGAATCACATAAACTTCAGTAGAGGGAAAAAAAAAGTGTCCTTTATACAGGCACACAGGTGGAGGATCTGCTCTCAAATGATGTAATCCATGTTCACTCACACTCTGAACAGAGCCCAGCTTGCTCTGACTGGTAAAGGGCAAAGGAACACAACAAAATATAAAAAGATGCTCCACTGGTCACTGGCAAACATCTGGGACTTTGCAGGGAAGCTGTAAATGCTGATTCCAGATGTGTTACACCTTCCAGGAGATGCTGGATTAAGACTAAACCAGATGCTCTTGGACTCTTTAAAGGAATTTATGGAACTACTACCCAGACTGCCATTTCTGGAGCTGGGGTGGTGGTGGTGGTTTGGTGGGGATTTTTGTTTTGTTGGGTTTTGGGGTTGTCTTTTTTTTTTTTTTTTCAGGTTTGTGGTGGTGGGTTTTTTGTAGTGTTTTCTATTTTTAAAGAATTTTAAATCATATCCTGTCAAACTACATAGGAATTCCACGACTAACTTTTGAGATAGCATTTCCATACTACACTGAAATTTTGTAAAATACTTCTTGAAATATTTTCTTGTCAAAGAAATCATCTACTACTTTAATTTTGAAATAGTGCATGTTACTTAAAAGAAAGAAGGTAATTTATGCCCTCAGAGGCTTTTTTAATTTTTTTGTTTACTTTAAGACTACTGACATATATATAAGTTAGTATGATTTAAAGAATTTTCAATTGGCTTTGCCTCAGTGTTTTGAGAGGTTTATTTGCCTTCATTGGTAAGCCTTAAAAACCTATTTTCCAACTAAATATGGTTTTCATGTTTGATGCATTAGCTGGGAGAACATACAGATCAACACTCATTTCTGTATGTAATTATGTTTGGATGTTTTACTTTAATTGTTATAATGTTATTGTAGAATAACCTCTTTGCTATTTGTGCCTGGCTCTATTTGTACAGAAACTAAAATTCAAATAGACACGAAAGAAAAAAAGGATTGAAATTATTTTTTAAACCAGAGTAATATGTTAGATATATTATTTAAAAAGTGTTCTTGTCTAAACATGTTGGTTTTGTTTTTTTTTTTTTTACTTAAAGCTGATTAAGCAGAGGAAGTAGTCATTCATGGTGAGAGACTTTTGGAACAGCAGGTTTCAGACCAGACATCCGATTTGTATTTGCTGATTGGAAATGAAAAAGTCCCAAGCCCAACCCGCAGCCATGGCAGCAGCATGGAAGGGAAAGGCAGGGAATCTCTCTGCTTGCAAACCTATTGCTGCAGCCAAGTGCTATTTAGCATTTAAATCCATGTTCAATTTTCCATATAGGAAGAGTCTTGTTTCATCACCAGTTATCAGAAATTCTTTAAATTTCCATAATAATTATTATTTTAAAAAAGAAATTAATAAAGCTGTGGCCATTTGACTGACATGTATATTGATTATATTTCTCTAAATAATTTACAAGTGGCCATGCTTGAAGTGTGGCTGTTACTGCTTTTCCTGTGACTCGATGTCTTTGCCAGCACAGAAACAACTCAATAATGTCCGTGTGTTAAGCAATGGAAATAACAGTTTCTTAAAGCAACTAATATTTTTGATGTAGGGAAAAAAACCTGGCTTTCTTTTTACTGTGCATCCATTTTAATTTCTGAACAAGTATAAACAAACTGCCAAGATGCTCATAAATACTTACACTGTGAACAGTCTAACTACAGTATCTAGTTGTATTTTATTTATTCCTCCATCTTTTGTTTGTGGCTATGGAGGGAAGAAGGACTAGAAAAAAAGTAGGTTCTAGCCTGACATGTCCTGAAACGATAGATTTCTTTCTCATTCCTCTATACAGAAGTAGAAAATGCTACTTTTTTGCTGCATGCTGTTTCACAAAGCCTTGCTCTCCTCCCCTCAGCAAGTCCTTGATAGAATCAGTCTCTTCCTTTTCTAAATAAAGTTAGGTTGATTGATAAACCGTGTTTCTAAAAAAAGAGCTTTGTTTAATTAAGGTGGCCACTGAACTGAAAACCCAAGTATATTGGTTTCTCTCATTTTCTTCCTACTGTGCCATGTGTGAAGGCATTTCCTACTAAATTTTGTTACTACTGTCAGCAGGTAACAATAGCAAGGCTGCATTTATGCAAGGAGCTGGGACTGACATGGCTATTTAACAGATGGCCTACACTTAAATCTTTATACTACTGCTGATGCAATTAAGTAATTACTAGGGATGGTTAAAAAAACCCCAAGCCACAACAGTAAAGGCTACTGGAGATGAGACACTAGTGAGATTCCCTTCATCAATACCAAACACATTTTACCTGTCATTTAAGGCCAGGCCCTCTGTTCTTTCAGTCTGATTAGCGTGACATGTTCTATAAACTGCTTTGCATCAATGCCTCCAATAGTCTGATGTTTGGGATTGAATATTTTTTCTTTTTTCAGTTGGCTGGACAAGCTTTGTAAGTGACACTGTCCAAGTGTTTAAAGTACAGACCTTTACAGCCTGCCTTTAGCTCTGAAATGTCCTTGTTCTGTTTATGTTCAACAACTGAATTTCTCAAAAAGGTAGCCAGCATGGAGAAAGCAAAACAGCCACTGTGAGCAGAGGTGCTGAATGATGACAGTGTACCTACAGAATGTCTGTGAGGAGACTAAGAGAGTGCCAAAATGCATGTGATAGATTTTCAAAACACTACCCTGCCCTTCAAAACTGGGACAACTCCAAGAAACAAGAACCCAAACTATATCTATGCAACTTAGATATTTCGTTATGACTTTCACTTAAACATACCGATGAGACAATCAGAAAAGGCTTCAAATTAATTCCTTGAATATAAGGTGTCAATGTGTAGGAGTTAATCCTCAAGCCTTGTTTTATGACAAAAACAAATTCTACGGGCAAATCAGACTAAAACACTTGAACTGTATAACTGCAAATTTACAGATGATATAATTAGTTTTAAATAAGTTGTTGTTTTGGACACAAATATATGACTCCATTTTGATGATACAAATTTCCTTCTGTGAAGAGGAGTGCATTCTAAACCAAACAACCCTCACATACACACTTTGTAGTTTCATGTAGATTATATCCCAGTGTTAAAATATTATACCCACTTACCATCATCTAGTGTGATGTCCTGTAGTCCTATGGTTTGGAAATTGAGCTCTCGATCCTCAGGTTCGGGTTTAATGTTGACAGGTGCCCCATCGGGTGCAAAGGGAGATGAGTCGCACACGGAGCGGTGCCCGAGGGGTGACACAGCGCTCAGAGCCCCCAGGGCAGGGCTGGGGGCCTGGGGCGAGTGCTGGCCTGAGTGACTCGTGGGCGGGGGCGAGGACGTGGCTCCCGAGCTCGGAGACTGGTAGGACAGAGGCTGGAGCTGGGGGGAGGAAGGTCCAGACAGCGGCGAGTGGACCAACGGGTGGGGAGCTGTCGGGGACGGGGATGAAGCAGATGCTGGATTTGCAGAAGGGTATGGAACTTGCTGCAGCTGGGGAGAAGATTGCCCGAGGGAGCGACCCATGGCAGAAGGGATGGAGCCCTGCCCAGTGCTTGGGCAGTGGTATCCCATTGATGGCAGGTGAGCAGATGACTCTCCTGAATGAGCTGGATGTGCCAGCGGGTGCCCTGCTGTAGTTGATGTTGACACAGAACCTGGGTTTGAAGAATGAAACTGCACTGGTGGTAGAGCTTGGCAGCCAAGATTTATCAAATGAGGAGGTACAGCTGTGTCTTGTGGAAATGAAATAGCATCAAATCCTTGGCTGGAGGCAGAGTTCATAGGAAGACCAGACTGTCCATTGTACACGTTATTAGACTGCATAGGTGGGTAAGAAGGCCTCACAGGAGGTGCTGATGTTACCTGAAAAGACTGAACCACAGTAGGAGGCAAAACATGACACTCTTCACTTGGACTAAGGTTTCTACCTTGCATATGTGGCAGGTGGGACACTGCTGAGGTCACCATTGCTGTATAGGGTGGTTGAACAGGACACACAAGGCTCCTGGGTGACGCAGACAGCAAATTCTCATGGGGGAGCCCTTGCTCTGGTGAAGGCAGCTGAGTTCGGATCGAATGCAGGCCCTGGACATTGCTGGTGTGTGGCAGGGCCAGAGATGGAACAGCAGACAGATCCACCTCATCTCTGTGCTCTTGCTTCATTATAACTAGAAAAAGTAAAACAGTTTTACATTTCCAACCCATCTGTATCCTGTGATAAATACACACCAATAGCTGTTTAACAACCACAACAGCACTGTCTTGTTGCTGCAATCTCCCTTCTTTGCTCTGCTTTCATCTTCTTTGACTTCATGCCTGCTATATTAACCCAGAGAAGCCAGAACAACTCTCCTAGCATGTATTCAAAGGTAGTTATCATCTTCCCTTCCAACACACCCTCCTATGTTTTTAAACACACTTGCAACCTAGTTAGAGAAAGTCCAGTATATCTAAAGGATGCACTCATCAACAGAGGGACCAGGGGGCTGCTGCTGGGTACCCCTGAACACAGGCAGATGTGAGTTCAGTATCAGGCATTGGCAAAACATAAAGGAAATTTTTAGCAGGCTTCAAGCTTTCCTTAGCCTCTGATCACTATGACAGCTGAACTTTGGCAATGCAGAAACTAGTCTGAGTAGTGCACATTTTTTCAATTACAGCAGTCTTTCAGCACATGCCTCAACTTCAATGATGGCAACAACTGTTCTTATACTGCAGAGTCACAAAATGACACACTTTCAGTTAAAGGTTTGGGGTTTTTTAACTGTTGATGGTATCATAAAAAGATACTGATCTTAAGCACAAGTTGTAGAAAAATGCGAACACTTAACAGCTCAATTGCTACTTTATAAACACAGTTAACTAAATACTGCAGTTCAATGAACTCTTACACATAGATAAAATGGATTTTGAAGCGTTTGAATAGTAACAGCTGCAGTTACAATTAAAATTGCTCCTTTTTAGATAATAAGTGTCATTACTTCATTTTACTATTTAAATAGATTTCTCAAACAAAAATACAGTTTGAGATGTGTAACTATCTTAGGAGCTGATATTCTTAAAAACAGTTGAAAATTACCAGAAATCTGGTAATAATTAATATGTACTAGGCATGACACGCACCTAAAGTAATACTGCCTACATTACACATGAAGGTATGAAAAAGGTAATTTTAGAGCACAACAAGTGAGCACAACTTATTTGAAATTGTGTAAACTAATGGAAGTTGGCTATGTCACCATATACATTGGCTTCAAGAAGTTTATATTAATATTTATATCCAACTTTAAAGATTCCTTCAGATACCTATCTGGCTTCAAGTGCTCCAAGCAGTGCTTAAGAGTTCCCACCATCACTGGTTCCCTGGGAATTCTGACTGCTCTAAATGGGTATGCAGTTCTTAAAGGAAAAGAAAGTAAGTGGCAGGCAAAGAAGCAGGCATTGCATGTCTCACAGCAACCACTTCTGCATCCAAATAGCAGGAATTAAGATGTTTTAACTACACTTACAGTTAACATGTCCCGTTTTCACTTCTAGCTAAGTTACAAACTATTTTCTCTCAGTAAGCTTCAATGTGTCCAGGGTGGGGGGAAAAATATTTTGATCTTCCTTATATCTAAACCTGAGGGGTTTTTTTTGACATTTTAAAAGGGCAAAAACCCCCATAAAGCTGTTCTTCTATGATCTCACTGTTCTCCATGTCATCACTAAGGTTATTTAAAGAGCAGCTTCTGAGATTCATCATCATTCTCAAAGAAAAGCAGAATGCAAAAATTGAAGAAATACCTGGCTGTAACCATGGTACTGGAGCTTATTACTCTACATTTCAGCTTTTTAATTAGACAACCTTTAGAAGCTGTTTTATAGCCAACTCAAAGCTAACTAACGTATCTATCAAAGGGACATGACTATCTGAGTTTCTTTCAAACGTCTACTTTAAAAGCGAAATAAAATACAATTTCTGTGGTTTTCATTTAATACCTGGTGTATAAGTAAAACGTTGAGACTGACTTTTTTTCCTCTTGCCATTGCAGAGATAAAACTGCACCTGAACTGCAGCTGTAATGGTTTTGTTATGGTATGGAGGAACTTCAAGTACGATGTTTGCCTACAGGAAAGTTGAAACAAAAAAGTTTTACGTATCAAATGCAAATGAAACTGCTATTAATTACAGAAAAACTAAACACTTATTGCACAATTAAAGCACCCTAATATTTTGGAATCGTCAAACTTCAAGTTAATCCACATTACACAATAAAACAGTACTATAAGCACATTTTTATTTGGAGACTTTTTTCCTTCAAACGCAAGTGCTCTGAAGATAAATGCTTTAATTAAATAGACACATCATCTAAAGGATGCTTTGTTTATTTGCCAGGGCATAAAAAAACTCTAGCAGTCAAAGAATTGCCTTTTAGATCATTAAGTTTTTAAGACAAATTTTAATGCACTGGAAATAATTTGTCATCTTTGCAAAATTATCTGAAGTTTTCTTTTTTCAGTTTTCAAATTCCTTTTTCATTGCTTTCACAAAAAACATGCTATTTCCAGTTCCTTCAAAGCATCATCTTAATGGCTACTTTACAGTGTTAAGCCAATTTAGAAGTCTCTCCATTGTCTGTCTGAATTAGCCAGTGATCTACTTACTTTACTAAATGAAGTCTAAATTTCAGAACAACAATGAAAATATCTATTTTCTTATTTAATAAAAATAAGCTTTCTAAAGTAAAAAAAGTTGTTTCTCACCCCTTGACACTTTTCCCTAATTATTTTCCCTTCTACCTCCCACTGAGGTCGTCCATCTGTTGAGAGAAATTTAGAAATAAATCAAGCAAAAAGCATTTTCTAATACACTTAAATAATCCATCTTAAAAATGCTTAAATACTTATTATAAACTGGATTTCTTTTCAGTCATAAAGAGGCTGTTTAAGCAATAGACATATATTGCAAAAAACGTGTAAAGGACAGAGATGCTTTAGGAGTCTCAACACTACAACCATTGTAAGCTGCCTGTTGTGCAGGATTCTGCATTTTAGCCCAGTAGATTCCATACAGTAGATTGAATCCCAAAGGAGGCAGTGGGTATTGTTGAGTGTACAGAGGGTTTTTTACCCTATTTTTCTAAAAACATTTTTTGAAAGGTAGTTAAATTGCTACTAACACTTGTGGTTATTCAAACATGCTGATGGTTTAGGGGTTAAGTCACCATGCAAGAGGTAACATAAGCCACACCTTTGTGCCCTGACCCACGGGTTCTATAGATTTACCACAAACATCTTCCCCTGAACCCACAGACCCTGTAGTTCAATTGCTGGGCAAGTTGTCTGTGTTCACCTGGTGAACCCCTTTCTGCTCTGACCTGGCATTACCCATATCCTTAACTGAGCACTCGACTCTGTCACTGGGTTTTGTACAGGAAACCAGCAGCAGCAGTGTTTCTATCAAAGCTGTTCAAGCACACAGATCAGTGCCCAAATGAAGTTTCAGATTACTATTCAGGACTATTTTTTCTTTTTAAAACATCACTACTTCTTAAAATCAAACTCAGATAGTGGTTTTGGTTTCAAGAAAAAACAGCAAGACAGTATTTACCTTGTCCTTTTTCAAAAAATATGATTTTGGATTCTGCAAGAAAATTGGATCCTGTCACCACCATTTCGTGACCTCCGTTTACTGAGCAACTATTGATGCTGTACTTCTCAATCTGAGGCAGTTCTTGAGCAGATCGCTGAGCTGTAAAAAATATTAAGGAAAAAATTATTATGCACAGTTTTGATCATAATGACATTGATTTTATGATTCTAACTTGAAGAATCAGGGGTGAAACTAAAATGACATCTATTTACATACACAATGCATATCTGTGTATGATTTATCTTCGTTTTAAAAATTACGTTTAAATTACATAATTACAGAAAAGAAACACCAAAAAGCCATGAATCTCAGCAGTCTCTATTGTTACAGCAAATGAAATTTTTAGTTTAGGAATACTGGCTTAAAAATTATTTTAGTATTTTCTAGACAAAATGAATTCCAGGAGAAATTGAGATTGTTTGAGGTGATGTCTTGATTCCTTAGTGCTAGCATTTAACAAGTGAACTCTCCAGAAGTTCAGCTGTTCACTAGATAATACTCTATAAAGAAAAGTAATGGTATAGATTCTTGTAAATGAAATGGTATTAGTTCTACCTAGAATGAATATTTTCTCTGACATGAATCAGCTGCCCCTAACTCATAAAAGGAACTACTGAAGCTGCTGTGTGACTGCAATATAAGGTATTTTTCCTCTAAACCTTCAGTCTACCACTTGGCAAGAACCATCTTTATTTAAAGATGCCTCAGTTTTTGGTAATTGAGCTTTTACATACAATGCTTTTCACACTTGTTATACATAATTCTGGCAATAAATATTCTCAGAATGACAGTACTACTGACACATGCAGAAAACACCAGTATAAATGATGTATAGCTAAAGCAATCTTACAGCATTCAACAGGGATGGAGGCAGTCTGCAGAGATAAGACTTTTCCACTAGGCTGGGGGATGTGAACACGGAACACAAGTCGCACTCTGGTGTTCTTCCTTCCAATATCTGTCTCTCCTTTCCGGAGCTCTATGTCTGAATTGCGAAGCTTCAGAATACCAGCACAATCGATACTGCAGGATGGAGAGGATGGACAGGTGGAGCAGAAGAGAAATGGAAGAACGTAAATCAAACTATTGAAAGGTATACTCTCTAAGCCTTTCTTTTGTTAAAAAATGAAGCATGTTTAATTTTTTCCCATGTTATGTTGTTTTAAGTGTTATTTTAAATGTCTGAGATTAAAAGAACTGTTAGTGTGAAAATGGCAGCAAGTACTCTGTTGAAACATTTTGTCTTGTAAATGTCTAACTGCTTCTTTTTCGAACCTTTAAAAGATTATTTGATATTGCACATTGTCTAACCTTCCAAATAAGTTATTTAATATAGCAAACATCATTTACAAAGAGCAAGAGACCTATATTTAATTCTGCCTTAGGAAGGACTAGGAAATGACAAAATGCATCCATCAAATCCCAGCTCCCATTCCACGCAGTGGTCAGTTTATATGAGACACACCTACCTCAATCAATGAGCACATGTGCATGAGAGCTTCCCTGCCTCTCTACTCCTCTACTTCTGACTACCTGAACACTGGTATGTTTTAAGAGACGTGTCTATCTTAATCATGACCCACATTTGTGGAAAATATATTTTTCTACATGACTTTTCTTTCACCTTGGCACAAAAGAAGAAAAAAAAAGACACATAGCAACCAAAGAGCTGACTGTACAGTGTGTACCTGGCTGACATGTTATTTTCGGGAAGAAGTGGAATCTCCAGAACTTTGGTGCTGGCAATGATTATCTCTTGACTGGCTGTTGCGACTGTTTTCCCGGTGATTCGGTGCACCTGGTAGAAGGCGTGAGGCCGCAGGTACCGATCATCTGCTGTCCCGATGAACATCTGCAGGTTCACGGGCTTGTCACTGTAGCCCAGCAGCTGATGGACAAACGTATTAGTTGACTTCTACTGCATTTGTGTGTGCAATTTTCAGCAATCAGAAAACTGAGCACAGGTATCTGTTCCCGAAGACAAGTACCGGCAACAATTACCAGAACAAACGGATATTAAAATACCATTGTTACTATTTTTAAATATTTCAAAGATCTGCAGAATTTTTACATCAAAGCTATGCTATGTTATAGGTCTGTTTCTGATACGGTTTTAATCAAAGTCTAATTATCAATTTTACTAAGATGCACCTAGATTCTAGAAATACTAAAATATTTTCGTTTTTCTACTATGATATTGGAATAGCAACTTTTATTAAACATAAGAAGTTTTGTGAATGCAAATGTATCATGTTAGGACTGAGAAAATGTAAGTAATAGCTAGAAAATCACATATGGTGTATTTTTGGTAAAGAAAATACTTAAAACCCCCCAAATTTTGTAAATGTTCATTCATACATCTTTCCTTTTCTTAAATACACATATAGCCACCAGTAAGTTCAGTCGTCATAAAACCGCCCGTTGCTTGAGCTAACAGCAGTAATTCTAGGCACAACACATTGAAACATCAGAAAAAATAATAAACTGACTCTAAAAGAAAAAGCTCATTTTATGGTAGTACATTGGTAATATTATCCAGGAGATTTAAGGAAGCAAGTGTAGCCAACAGTAACACCAAAGTTTCCTTTAGATACTGCAATTTTAAAACTGAAGCCTATAAAATATTTCTTATAAATCCATTTTATTTCACCTTCCTGCAATTGGGAGATTGATGTACACTGCAAGTTATATAATTTCTAAACTGCACTGGAGCAAATTTACGTTTCATTGACTTTGACATCAACTTATGTTCAAACTGGAGGGAGGGCCAGACAGTCATTCTTTAAACGTGGTTTTGTCACGTCAATATTTTTGTCTCTAGGGAGAGTTATTTGGTCACACAACAATATTATCCAAGCTCGTTACAGAACTAACACTTAAAAAACAAACAAAACATGTCAATTTAACCTACTCAGAAGAGTAATTTAACGCCAGTAGTCAGCAGCACAAAAGCCCAAAGCACAGCCACACCAGCAATCAGAAGCCCCACTGTTGGTGCACTACTCCTGGCAGGAAGTTTTACAGACCAAATGAATGCCTGGTTTATATATTCAAGTTATGGCTTCAACAGCACCTACCAGACCCATCACTTTTACTAGAGCTTTCTCAATCAAAAGTAGAAATTTGGTTTCCGACAGAAGTCTGGAAAGTCTTTGTCAAATATGTAACATTTTTTTGTTCTCCCTGGACTTCTCAGTACAAACAGAGCTAAATCCAGCTAAAAAACACCCAACAAACCAAACCAAAATAACCCTTCTGACACTGAGTGGAGACAGTCTAGATTATCAGAGTTGCTTCCCATGTAAATAAATGGGATAAACAAGCACTTATAAATGTTGCAGTAGATATAAAGACTCTCCTGTGGCCATCAGTGTACTGACAGGTTTCTCTCCATTCATCTATAGCTACAGGAACACAACTGGACAAGGAACTTTCCTCTTAGAGTTGTAATGAGAGTGGATCACAGAGACTGTTACATCAATGAAATACATACACATGCACAAGTTTCTTTTTATACTTGATGCAGGACTCCAATGTCTTTCTGAAAGATTTTTTTTGTTAAATACCAAAAGAATATCTTAATATTTTCTGTTAGTCTGAATTATTTTAGGATATGTATTAGTTTAGCATTTACAGCAGCCATCTTGTCACAAGTTCTCAACACTATGACTCCACCATCCATTTTCTTCAGAGTTAAAATTAAATCTTAACAGAATGGAATCCAGCCTAGATGTGACGTTAGTGTGTTCACTCTAATACTGGGAATTATAAAAATTACAAGCCAGACCTATTCAAAATTTTGACTAAGTTCCAAATGCGGTCACTGTGACAAAGCTAATTTCCAATTAAGGCTATTTTCCCCTTCCCAAACAATGGCCTGTACACAGCAGTTCTAGAGATACTGGTGATGTGAGAGATAAGGAGGGGTGGTGGGGATACTCGTAAAACCAAGCTGGCCTGTGTACAGTCCATGGAGAAAACATCTTCTACAGAAGCCTACAGAGAGCAGGAGTTTAATTTAGGGAAGCGAAACATTCCCCGCGCCAGCAGTTGCACTGTCATTGCCTGTGAGACTCCATGGCCACATGCATTTGAATTACTCAAAGCCGTATCTAACACTAGTTTTCCCTCCGTGATTCTTGACACTCTGTGCTCACCCTGAAATGCCATTATGGAATACAGGGCCTGGTTTATGCAAAGGATGTTGTGGGAAAGGCAAGTCCGACACCAAATGCCCACTCCAGCACAGGTTAGTTATACATCAATAGGTTACCACGTGCATTTGCTGCAGCGTGCTCCTGGGATATCAGCTTGTGTGCTGGAGTCATACAGCATGGCAGTACAGCACTGTATCAAAGCAGACATTGGAAACTATTTTACTACAGTTTCAGAAGAAGTAGAAACCCCACAAGACCCACACAGTATCACCTTCAGTCAATTTTCTTCTGCTTTATATATTAAATTAAATGAAAAACAAGATGCCCCAAGAAGACAAGGAAAATACCATAATGCAACCGAATGTAAATAAGGCACCCCAAAAATTATCTGTAATAACATCAGGACAAACCCCTGAAAATTTCATATATACTTAAAATTCATGCTAGTGCAAACCAGTTCCAAAACAAACAAAAAGCCAACAAGGCCTTCCCTGAACTAGGTCAATCAGATGCTTCCATTATAGTTTTGTCTCAAACAAACTGATGTAGAGGATCTGCAACCATGTCCTCTTAAAGGTATTGGAATATATATAAATATGGTTAGGTAGAGAGTAGTAACACACTGGCAAGGTAGCAGAGACTTCAAAAATGTATACTTTGCATTGCAGATAATTTATTGCATTTCTTCAAGGTTTAAAATAAAAAGGAAAAAAACCACTGTAAAGCCATAAATATAAACAATGTGTGCAATGCATGTGGCACCTAAATAAGCCAGGGGTAGGGAAGAAGAGAATAACCCCTATTTCCCACAGCACAGTGTATAATTCAGGGCCTGATTGCAGTAACAGGGCCACATTAAAGGGAAACATATCCCAGCCTGAAGCAAGCAATGACCAGGCTGCACAGTGTCCTCGTGTTCCCAACAGCCCTATTTACAGCAAAAAGCCAGTAAGCCCAATTGGCTGTGGATGCTACTGAGACAGGCTGAAGTGCTACTGAAACTTGGGGAGCTGGAGAGACTGTCAAAAACGTGGATAACAACCCCTCAACCTTTATTATACAAATTCATGCTTTATTATTTTCATCTGTGCTTTATTAGAATTATTAACATTTTCCTGTAAAATCTTGTGTAATAATCAAGCTGACAACTCCAGGCATGCCATGGATTCTGCAAAAGTAAATCAGAGAGATTTACAGTGTCTGTAATCAAAGATCAGACTCTGTGGGGGCCAATGAGCCAAAGCTTCAGTAGAAAATGCTCTGATAGCTCATGGAGAGGACGCCCTGCACACCCTACGTAGCTTCTATTACACAATCACTCAAAGGCCACAGTGAAACCAACACACTGTGTAGCATGACAGAATCAAAGACAGCCCATGTCACGCCATTCCTGAGAAGAGAGGACAATGCTGGATTCCTCTGTTAATTTACCTGGAAGTTCCCCCACTATATCTAACTACAGGTGCATTCAGCAGTTTGCTGAAGGGTATCCAAGTGTTCTGAAATCCATTCTATGGCTAATCCTGGTGAGAGCAACCCTTGGATGTCTCTCCCTATGCAAAGCCTGTTCAAAATAAGCCAAGCAGAACTTTCTGCCCTCCACACTTAGTCCCCGCTGGAGACTGAATCATCATAGGATCTGAACTACCTTCTATCTCCTAAGAATGGTGTCATCTCTATTCCAAAAGAAAAATAGTATTTGAAGGCTGAATTGCCATTATTGATGCAACACCTGTCTTGTGAATAAAAAAGGAGACTTACTACCCAAAATCAACTTCAAATCAGGAAAAATTACCTATTTTAGAATTTAAAACGCGTTCCTTTTAAATACAATTTTGTTCTCATTCAAAAAAATGTTGATTCTTTTTAATTTCGTTGACAACAGGGTTATTACCTCATCTGCTTTATGCACAATTCTGTATGTTAAACAGCCCAAACATTTAAATCAGTAGACCAAAATTCCTAATTGTTTTTCAATGAAAATACCTACATCATTAACTTGAAAGAACATACACTATGTTTTGTTCAAATACATAATGAAGACACGGTATAGGAACCTTTATTTCACCTTAGAAAAGAACACATAATACACACAAATAAGAACACAGTGTCTTTGTACAGGCTACAGGTATTTAAATAAACAGCATTTTACAACCTACTGGCAAGTGCTGCAGAATCACCACAATGAAGATGTGTTACAGTAAGTCACTACAATATCAGCATGCCCCAGATTCAGTCACAGGTCACTTACAGATGGACAGGAACTTGAACTACTGCTTGAGCCCTAGGCAGACTTTCAGGTACACCTTCCAGCATTTACTCCATGAACATGCAGTCCTAGACCTGCTCACTGCAAACCAAAGTTACTAATTTGACTTTAAAAAAAAGATAACCCACTTTCCCAGGAGCAGCAAAGTGAGTGCTGCAGACAACTGGTAAGTCACTACTGCACAGTGTCACTACTGACCTCTAGAAACCCTGCTCTGTAACAGAACCCTGACACACCACCCACTGCTCTGCCGAGGAAACTCAGCCAAGTTGTTTTTGTGTTTCTATATCGTTTCCATAGCAAAGGTCAATGCCTGCGTAAGTTAAACTAAAGCTGGAAGCCTAAAGACTGAAGGTCACTACAGGATAAGCCAGAAGGGCTTCGCGCCAAAGCACTTCCAGCCCTGTTACTACACTGCACACAGGAAACTCAGGCATGGCTACACTGAGTTTACAGCTTTTAGCCAGTAACTACAAAGACAGCTAATGAGAGAACTTGGGGATCATCCAGATGTTGCACATTAAATGGTGAAAACACTCCTACACTCTTAATGCACACATGGAAAATCCTTTAAAAATGTGTAACACTAGATACTATATATATTGATTTGATCACTGAAGACAGCAGCATTTAAATTTGGAATTTTGTGGCAGAGGTGAGAATCTTTTCCTTGCGGAGGAAAGCAAAGAGGTCATATTAATTAAGAGGCATCAACCCAGAAAAAATAAGTTAGCACTTTTCCAGATTACACAGAGATTATACCAGGACCGTATCTGGCACATGTCATTGGTTCCATATCTAAAGGAAACCTTGCAACACATGAAAGTCTTGTAAGAAGACTCTAATACATGAAAGTGCTACCTCTTCATCCCCTTTTTTTTAATTAAGAAGATTCTGTCCATGTTTTTCATTTATTTTTGCAGACCAAAGCATCACCAATCTCTATTCAGATGTAAAAGCTATTTATCTAGAAGGCGTAATTTCTTAAGACATGCAACAAAACTTGAGAAAAATATCCAAAAGAAAACATGCATTTCACAGTAACCTGGAACTTACTACACAACATTGGTAACCTTGGAAATAGCCTGGTTTTGTGAATCAAACCATCCTCAGTTTATTTACAAAAAGCCAAACACCTAATAGTGTCACTGAATCCAGAACTGATGTCAGGGTTTCATATACCTACACTTTCAGTCTTAGAACTGAAGGGAAAACATGGAACTTGGGACAGGGGTGGTGGTGGTAGGGGAAAAATAATTTCATTAGCTAAATTTTATGCTCAGCAATCAAGGAATATGGTGATACCAATAACATCCAGATGGTGTCAAAACCTATTTGATTGTATTTTTAAAGCAATTTTCCTGCAAAACTTTCTAGCATTTATTAGGAAAATGCCATGTTGAATCAAACTTTTGCTGAGGCTTAATACTCCAGTTTTATCTTTTATGTGGCTTTTCTTGCTTGCTAATTGAAGATGAAGATTTGATCAACACTTAAGTGCTCCTTCCTCTTTGTGCAATTAATTCACTGCTTATGGCATTACTGGATTGGTAAAGTAGGCTGATTAGAAAGAAAGCTTTTACATACAAATAGGCCTCCCTAAAAATAGGGCATAGTCTTGAAATACAAGGCATGTCAGGGGTAAAGTTTGGGATAATCAAGGCTTTTGTTCACCAACATTAACACCCTACCTTCACCAAATGCACCAGTGTCTATATATAAAAATCCTCAGTTCAAACAGGAAAGGGAAGGAAACACAGAGCTGTGTTAAGAACTACAAGCACTTCCTAAACATTTATTTCAGATGGAGATTTCCTAGGCTTTTCAACACTTTGATATGAAAAGCATGTTGTAACTAGTTATTTCATTCTTGATATTCTCACAGCAGCTGGATGCACTTCAGTGACTTCTGTATTCCTTAGAAAAACCCCCAAAGTCACAAGGAGGACAAAAGAGAAGAATGGAGGCCCTATTCTAAAGGGTGAAAAGAAAGATAAATCTGCTCTCTTGAATTAGGTATTTTTTCCTTTTACTTTGGAAGAGCAAAGATATGGCATAATTCACCATGAAACAATCCTAAAGGAAAAGAAACTTTACTGCTTGAATTTCAGTCCACTTTGAAAGTAAAATATTATTTTATTTCTTTTTAATGCTTAAAGAAAAAAAGGAAACCATGCCTTCTAAATGTTTTCTCCCTGAGACAGGGGAGATGCAACCCAGAAGCCTGGAGTCTTTTGGACAGCAGTACTAGAGAGGGACCAGAGCACAGCTTTGAAGAACCGAACTTTTCTTTTTAAAGATGTTTTTCCACAAGGATTTCACTTTTGAGTGGTATGCAGTGACTTCCCTAAAGAACTGTGAATGCTGTTGGGTTTAAAAGCTGAAGGGCCAAGCTGAACAGCACATCTATCAACAATGACTTGGGAATAAAAGCAAGGGATGACAAGGATTGAAGAGCATGAAGATGAACATAATTTGAAACAAAAGACACAATGACTAACATCAGTGGTACAATTTATCATGAATTTATCAACAGCTGCCTTTAAAAAAATCTTGAAGCAAACCATATACATAAAATGAAGAAATCAGAGATCAGGGAAGCTACTGAAAATCAGACTGACCACAGCCATCTCCTGTAGCCTTGCAGGGGTGCAATGAGTGCAGACCCATAATCTTCAATGGACTGTTTCAAAGAGATGCAGAAATTCATGGAAGAAAACTCCATTCAGATTTATTAGGCCAACTATATCCCAACCACTGGCTCAGAAAAGTCTTAACAGCTGATGGGAATTCATTTCATTATTTCATTCTGATTCTGTAAAGGTTATAATGTTACAAAAAGTCAAATGTCTGATTTTAAATACAAATATGTTAAACCGAAACATCTACTTCCCCTTCCTGAACCACAGTAACTATTTTCTATCACCTGATTATTTGATATACCTTTCCATCAACTGAGAAGTAAAAGCACATCAAAAAAAGTATCTCTGTCTTTTGCTAAATAAACTTATTGAGCAGACTGATTTGAAGACTTCGATATAGTACAGACCTTTGTGACTGTGAATAAAAAATAGTGAGAGATAAAAGGAATAAACTTTAATAAACTATTAGGTAGGAGCACAAGTCCAACTAAAAATATTTTAAAGGTCATCACAAAAACAAACAGGTCCTGCAAAGGACTAAAGCAAACAAGAAATTGTAAATATCAGTGCATTATTGGTCATGGTACCACGTGTTTACACAATGTACAGAACATTCTTCAAGGTATAAAACCTTGGATTTCTGTTTCTGAAATCTCACACTTTTACACACTCACTGCTTGCAGACAGGATTGGAAGTGTTTTAAACAGTGACTTCATGCATTTCTGAAGAGTATTTTAGTTTGTTCCTGTCCAGTTCTATGCAATGCAAAAAAGGATATAATTTAATAGCTAAAATAGTATTAGGCTAGTAGTCCAACTTTACCAAGTGCAGAATTGCCAATCACATGTAACTGGCCATCACACTGTCCATCTGCACTTTACTCTACTACACTCTTGGGAAAAAAAAAAAACAAAACCAAAACAAAAAACCTTTACCAAATGGGGGGGCGGAGAGGGGGGAAGTGTGCTATTCCTGAAACACCAACTCCAAATGCTAATTATGCTACAAACAGTTTTTGGACATATGAACAGTTTCTGGGATAGAAATAGGTTATTCCCACATCAGCTGTAAAAGAAACCCCATAAATTTGTTTTACTTTAGAAAAAAAAATTAGTAAACATATGATTCAGAAAGCAGGTAACTGTCATCCAGTGTGCCATTTTTATTGTTTTTCATACCAATTACTGCATTTTCTAGATTGAGCATTCAAACATAGGAGATGTATCAATATGGCTTTTGCTATCTATTTTGGGGATTCTGAGGCAGAAGATGACTAAATAGTCATCAAATTTTTCTTGAAAGATATGTATTTGTAGCATCTCATCCAAAGGTCAATGTTTTTCCCAATACAGCCCATTACACAGTTCACACAGACAGATACTTCTCTGCTGCCTTCTGGATTTATTGGCAGGTTGCTATCACCAAACAACTCCAGCTGGGATACAGCCTGCCTTCTGTTATGGACAAAATAGGAAAATACTCAAGATAAAAATAAAAATTAAAGAGTGAAAGGCAGGAAGAATGGGAAGGGTCACAAAACACTGAAAAAGCGTGCTATTCATTGGGCATAGAGAAAAGGGAGAATTCTGATATTATACCTGACAGTCAAGTAGTTGCATGCATTGGCCCCAGAGAACACCTGGGAAAAGGTGACAGCCACAGAATTACAGGCCAGGAAACATACACTCATTTAGACAACCCTTTTATTAATTTATTGTTATCAGATCATCTCTGACATTGCTGAGTTACATCCTGTCTTGTTGTTTACAGTTTCCTCCACCAGAGTTTGACAGGCTTTTTGAGAAATATTCCTGTTTCAGAATTTTCAAAGTAGTTCAAAATTAGTTTACTTTAGCTCAATTAGTTTAGTGTCTCTTCCACTGCAGCTCTTCAGTCATGACTTCAAGCTCTGCAATCACTTTAAACAGAGCTGACATTGAGTCCCTCTTTTACATGACTGCATTAAACCTCACACAGCAGATGACTGTTTCCTTGTCATTGACCAGCAGAGCACAGCCATCCAAACAAACTAGCTTAGATTTAGTATTTCTTTCAGTTTTGATCTCACACTTTTCTTCAGCTGTAATACTGCTGCATTGTCCATACAGATTACACGATGCTTCCCCTCCTCTGTTACTGTAAATCAGCTACAGAAATAATTTTGCGTATGGCAGAGGAAATAGTGAATCCCTAAACCTTTACTGTACTTACAGTACAGTAAAAAGACACTTCTGGTACAGGGAAATTCTTAATAGCTCTCACTGCTCCAAATTTATCTTGCATACATGGGGTGTAAGTGGATTCTATATATATGTGTCTTTTACAGATACACCGTCTATTTTAGAACAAATTACCCCTGTCTATAACTGATTCCCACAGTGCTGAATGGCCACAGGACAGATACTCCTTGCACACAGAGCAGTGCTAACAAGTGGCTGTGAGCTCAGCAGTCCTCAGTACGTCACACTGTATGGTTAGCAAGATGACTGCCATGTAGATCACCACCTTCCCTAGTAACAGGACAAAAGATAAAACAGAAATACTACTTGGTGTGCACAACATAGCTTACACAATTTACTACCAAAAGTTATCATTAAATTTAAAATACTTTAGCTCAGAAAATTGCAGAAACTGACATAAGTAGCAGGAACACAATAGATAAAACTAGTTTTCTTGTTTGAAAAAGAAAAATTCATTTTAGATCAGGAAGCTAAGATACAAAAGTAAAAAAACCCCAAACTATCCCTGAGAGATCTTTATCATGTGCCACCTGTTCTAAAAGGCTTTTCTGGTTTTGATCATAGGCATTGTCCAAGTGAAGTCTCATGAAGAACCTTAACCCATTTAGGTAAAAGTAAAAAGCTCATTCTAGCAAACTCTAAGTGTAAACATTATTTTATGTACAATTTGACGTGGGGGGAGGATGGGAAACTCAAGCAATGATGGTTTTTCACTTAGAGTTGTAGGAAATGTGACAGCTACTTGTTTAAAAGGCTTTGTAGATGGCTGAAGTCCCCACTCTAACCTATGAATTAGAACAGTAAATGTAGACAGTGCTCAGAGGCTGTCTCCTGGCAATGCATTACAAAATTTCCATATAATTTGGATGACAGAAGTTCAACATGCCACCTTTCTCCTTGCAAACCATTCTGCTAAATTATTTATTCCTTCCCAGTGAAAACTGTCAGCCTTCTCATGTAGATTCTCTACCAAGGTAAAAGAAACTGTTCCAGATAACACGAATTCACTGGAACATATTCCCAAGAAAGCAGAGATTAAAATTAAAGGTATCTGCTAGTTAGAACATTTTGCATTAGAAAACAAGAGATTGTCATTACAGAATTTGCTTTCTTCAAGTTGAGAGACATACAAAGCAAATCATGATGCTCCACTTACTTGATTTCCTCTCATTTGGAAATAAGCTGATTAAATGTACTCACAACAGATGATGCCAAAGTTGTCAGAAGCTTAGTGTCCTAGCAACAGGTATGGTACAGTATTAGTAATAGACTAATGACAGGCACTAATAGATTAATGGCTTGAAGCTAGGTACTATCTTGAAAATCTTTATTTTAAATAATACATTAACTGCACATGCAGAACTACAGAGGTTTCAAGTTTGGAAATTCAATACTCCAGCTTTCTGTAAAAGTTGTGTAAGAAGCAAAAGCATACAGGCCTTCTGTCACCCAAAGACGTGGCAGCTGGACTTGCCAACCACTGTAGGTCTGTTCCAATTGAAATATTCTTTTCTATTTACCCACAATTCCAATGCAAAGAAGTAGCTTTTAAAATCATTGGTGTAAGTCACATAAGCTGCAGATCTGTCATACAAGTAGAGGAATGCATAGGGACAGATTATGCCAATCCTACTAGCACTTTGCATCTGGTCTCCAAGAGTCATGAGTTACTCCCAATTACTGGAAGAGGGTAACTATTTCAAATACATTTTTAATGTACAGACTGCTATAGCAAAAGATTTAGGACTGAAGCTCTGACCATCATTTTACTGGAAAAGAACAGGAAATTTCCTTTAAATCCAGGATAAGACAAACCCTGCTGTAACCTTCACATAATCAGATTTTTTTCCTCATTGTTTTATAAAGTTTTTGTAACTGTTAAGATAAAGACCATTAAACAGGATTGAGGTGAATAAGCAGAGAGATATTGCTTTCACCCAAGGATGTGGCAAACATAACCAAGGCATCTTAGGAAGTCCCACACAGTTCCTCATCTTCCCCATGTTCAGTGAATGAGAGTGGGTTCCCTTCCAAGCTGCATGACCCAGCTGACACTGTGGATATTGAATGAGACATCATTCAATAGCAGTGACTACCCCTAACCAATCCAGAAGTCTTCCCAGCATAGAGCAAGACATTTGTGTACACACCAGAATGCCCAGAGAGGAGCATGTCACAGCTTGTGCACAGTTATTCCAACAATACCAAACCCACACATCCTTCTCTTCAAAGAGAATATGATACCTAAGTTTTCTTATGAAAGCCAAGCCTAGCTTGCCAGGATCTTACATGTAATTCTGAGCTCAACAATAATTGGACAGTGTTTGCAAACTATTTAAATAATATACTTTAGATGCCATTAGCATTTCAAATATATAGCATTAGTTATAAAAACCCAGCTAAAGCAACTGTTAATGGAAGGTACCACTTATGGAAACAGTTGGTGTATCACGACGCTCTCAGTGGAGATGAGAACTGCTGCCTGCACTACTGCATTTTCTTCAAGCTGATCAAAACTATTCTAAGAGACAATAAATCTTCCATGATTCTGTTAAGGCAACAGAAACCATGTCAAAAAAAGAAAGACGAGAAACAAGTTTTACTTGTCCTTGTAAATAAGTAGTCCAAATCTAATGAAACTAGGTGATGTCTTACTTTTCAAGGAGATAGCCAACATTAAACTTTGAGTAAGAATCTTTCATTTATGCTGAAGAAATGAATAGTCAAGTTTAATTTACTACAAACATTTAAGTGAAAGTGAAAGGAATTTATGGGCACCATTTCAGAGAAATGATCTAATAAAAACACAAGAGGCATTTATAGTATTCAGAAGCTGTTTCAACACCAAAAGGAAGATTCCTGATTCAAATGAAGCTTTACATTTCAGTATAGTTTCAATTAATTATGGTGATCTCTTACCTGCCCCCATGCACAGTCCTTCCTCCTTAAAGCTTGTGTTTAGTAATAATAATAATACACTATTGCACTGTGAACCCATTCACAGGCATAAAACTTCATACAGCATAAAACTGTGACACGCATTGTAACTGTAGCAAACTGTAAATTTTTTAGTGTCCAAAACTAACTTTTGTATAGAACTAGTTCCATTTAAGGGAGAAAATCTTACCCAGGAAAGACTGTAAGCTTCACACAACAGAACAATTCACAGCATTGTAAACACCAATAACTGTAGTTAAAAAATTACCTTCTATTCAAGAAAGCCAGACTTCCTACCTTCACTACAGGGTGTCCTCCAGTAGATGCTTTTACTGCTCCTCGGCTTCCTTCTGTTTCATAGTGAGCTCTGTGATGAGTTTTAGGCTGGACTTCTATTTTCAGTTCACACTGCCCATAATGACTTGGTAAAGGCCAGTCAAGAGGTGGCAATGAAGATGTGCTGCAATCAAGATGTGCACACTGTGATTACAAGAACTGTGCCATCTGGCCACAGTACAAACAGCCTTCACTGTAAAACACAATGACCTCACTTTCCTAACAGATGCTAACCGAAGAAGAATACCTACTAGCTTAAAAATGTTACATGAAAATTCCAACATTTTGCTGGTACATTAAAATCTTCAATTAACCCTAATTTATTTTGGGGTTGTTAGAATGGAATGTCTTCTTTCCAACACCTGATTAAAAGAAAAGTACTGTATGACCTCCAGCCCCTCACTACCAGTGCTACTCCACAATGCCTTTATATTAACTTTTTATCCTCAAGTATATCAGCAAGCAAGTTCAGATGTCGTTTAGTGGGAACAGTATAAATTCAGTCTCTGCCAGTCATTAAGTTTTAACTCTGCATTATTATCTTTCAACTTGTTGGTTTTGTTTTTCTAAGTTTGGCAAGCACTGCACTTTGGTAACTACCATTAAAATGAACACTATATGACCATCCAAAGTTTTAAAAAGTTTGTTGTTCTACCTAAGCATAAAGACTTACTGCAACAGGCAACACAGACACCTAATGTACATGTTCAGCTTATCCACAGATATACCTTAGCAAAGTCACTCCAGGGAAATACTAAATGCAGTTAATAGAAGTGATATGGAAGAACTTCAAACCCAAGTTTTCATACCTACCCTTTTACCTGCACAGATTTATAGACTTAAGATTTTAAAAAGATGAACAGTCAGATTCAAGTCAGTAACTACCTGATGGAGTCAATTAAATGATGAACATTTAAAAGTGAACATTTATAGCACTGTTTACCAAACAAGAACATTTACAATAAAAATAAGCTTCTATTCACATAGTTTTGTTCTACCTTACTCTGACCATCAGGGAAAGCAAATTAGATTTTAAAGCAATGGTCAAATATTGGTTTGTATCGTCACCTGGGAAAGCTCCAATCCATTTCTTTCCTCTTTACAGGAAGTTAGGCAAAACCCCACCACCAATCCATGCAAGTTTCCACAAACGTGCAAAGCCACAGGCCCATAAAAGACAAATGATACCTTCTGGAGAATTTAGCTAAGATGTATAAGGTCATATCCACAGCTGAGAAAAGATAAACGTTTGGACTGAACAAAAAAAAAAAAATAAGAAAAGGAATCTGTCTTTAGCAAGTATCTGGAGGGACTTGGGCTCAGCCTGCAACACCATACATCTACCTTTTACTGCAGAAATGTCTGTCACTAGGAATGGAAAAGAGGGGGAAGAACCAGCACTGCTTGCTGGCCTCCTCCTACAGGAGAAGGACCTCCAACACTACTGAGCTGCTCTTTCATGGACACCTGCACTGTGCACTTCAGGAGAGAGCTGGCATTGCAACAGAAACCTTCACTCCTTTGAGAGCAATGGGAAGAATAAGAGTATTTCCCTTTCTTCTTACCGAAAGGCAGAAATGTGAGAAATAATCTCCACCAGCATTCAGTGTACAGCAAAGAGGCTTCTACCTCCCCCTGAGGAGGTCTGATGATTGGTCCTCCCACAGCAATAGTATTTACTGGGTAGGAGAGGACTGGTGATGCCAGCAATAAAAAGAGGAGACTGTCAGGAATGCAGTGTAAGCCCAATCCTTCCAGATACTTACCACAGGCCAGGAGGTACTACCTAAATGCTACTACTGGCTATCAACTAGACCTTGTCATTCACTTTTATAGCTACTGAAGGAGAAGGACTCAAGTCTTCAGTCTGAAAAGGAAAGAAAACATCAGGATTAGATGATACTAAAAGGAGTTCAAAAAGAAACATAGCATGCTATTTTCATCTAATATTTCTGGAAACTTTTTTATCCCCCATATAAGAAACATTCTATGTCAAAATAGTTGGTATACACTGTGAGCAGATAGGATACCTGAAAGAATGTGGTTAATGCACCATAGGCTATATACCAATTATTGGGAGCTTTTACTGAAAGTTGAATGATAAACTCAGTCAAGAAAAAGGCATTTGTTGCTTGTGACCCCCTCCATACAATTTCTCAGAGATTTACTCCTCCTGCAATTAACTAATATGGCACAAGCTGTATCAGACTAACATTATCTCCTGAAAAAACATTTGGCATACTAGAACAAACATGGAGACAGGAAAATAACCAAGTCTCAAGTTTTTTGTCATTCTTTGAAAACAAATAGAAAATAACAGCACGAGAGAACAAGCAAGTGCACTATGAATGTGCAGATGCCTAAAACATCAAAAAATTGCAGAGCTTTCAAAACACAGATCTCCCAATAAATGGCAGTGCCTTTGAGCTGTGTACATCTGAGTACCTCTCTTTGATGTACTGCATCAAACAAATGTCTTCTAGATGTAGCTGGCTAGAGAGTTACATCTGCTTCCCTTTTGAGTTTAGTGTTGAATACCCAAACTGTTGTTTCTCTGAATATTTCTCTTGCTGTCTCCATCACCCTCAACTTCTCAACAGCAGCGGATTCTTGAAGTTTTAGGGTACTCCATCAGGCACCTTTCTGCCTTGTAGGGATATCAGTTTTATCTATTTCTGCTTCCACATCACCCCTACGATTTTTTTAGACTAATACCATAGATATACACATTGAATCAGTCATCTAACTTTAGTTCATTTTGAAAGGTAAATTTTTTCATCCTATTAATTTACTAAAAGTCCCAGTTCTTTACAGACCTTCTTCAAACAGAACAATGGGGAGGGAAGCAGAGTGGGAACTTGCTAGTCAGCACTGTCACCTTCTTAAAGTCACATGAACCTACAAGCTTGGACACTAAATAAGAACTCCAACAGAATACAGTCTATAAACTTTGTGGTTTTTTTAATTCTATGCAGAATTCCAAGTCATGTCAGCCTTTGGGGGGCAAGGGGATAACATGTCTGCATGTGTTCTGAACACTTTTTGATATGAAGCAATGATATCTTTGTACCAGATGCTAACTATGGGAAAGAAAGTCGGAAGCTGTAGCTTTATTGCATTTAAGGATCCCTTCTCAAGAAAATATTACTCAGTGTACACTATTAGCTGAGGTTCAGCAGTAACACTTCTGCTTATCTCACCACACTTCTCAGTTGTAAAGTGCACACTGAATGTCAGTGATTTCTGATAGTGCAGAACTTGTGTAAATCCCAAACCTAGTGGTGCATCACTCTTAACATACCTGGAACATATTGAAGAATAAGCAGCTCAGCTGCTTCAAAAGTAGGCAGGAATTCAGTGTTACAAAGATTCCTGTGTCCCCTCAGCTGACACATAGCATGACAGCATTTGTGTCATTGATAAGCAATCTAACTTTGCATTCAGAACTCAGATGAGCTGCTCACCATGACATTTTTTCTAGATTATTTTGGAATAAAAGATTAAAGAAAATTAAGTACCTTTGTTCCTTAAACTCTTTGCTTTTCAGTCTTGATAGGGGAGGAGCACATTTGTGGATATTGCCACGTTTCATTACTAATTCTATCTGCTTCAGTGCCATATTACTGTTACAATAGCTTGTGACAGTCTATTACAGAAGTTTCTCTAAATTTTCTGGCTTTAATTGAGTAAAAACCTTATTAACAATGCAGTAACCTACTAGTAAATCGCCAAATCACACGTCAGGAAATGAAAATAATGAGTACCAGTCATTCTAATACTTTCAATAAATCAGATCTTCAAATGCTGTTGAAACAGCACCAATCTGTAAACCTACAAATGTTCTTCTGATAATACCAGGGGAGTTCTATAACCTGATTAATGCAAGCTTCCAAAAGCTCATACTCAGATCACATCAAGACTAAAGGCTCCAGAGAACAGCAGCTATTAAGGGAAATTAAGATGTAATGAAGGAACCCTTCAGTAGCATTCTTGGCATTTAAGTGATCACTTTAGTGATAGTTTTATCAATATTAATTTAACAGATTCTTCCTCTGCAACCATTATCTCCAAAATAGAACTGATTACGGCTACAAAATTGATGAGGAAACAATGATGTTGAGTATAAGAACAGTCAAATGTGTCCATAAGGACTTCAGCACTCAGATTGCAGAAGTCAGGGCCCAGCTCTTGGTCCCTCTCATAGGAAGAAACTTAGGCCAGAAACAAGGCTGCCCGTTTGCATTTGGCTGTGGCCCTACAGCAGTATATATGTGGGACAAAGAGACCACCGAAGCCTATGAGAGTCATTAAAAATAGGGCAGTTAAAAAACTGAACACTGATACCTTCCACCTGTTGCACTGTTCCTGGATAATTCACTGCACAAACAGCCGGGGCTCTGTGCAGCCAACTGCCAATGCTGGTCCCTCAGCCGAAGCACATCTGCCATTAGCTCACTTCCAGTGTAATGCTCTCCTGGCCTCCTTGCTTAGAAAGCTTTGGAACACAGGTGATCCTGATTTAAGAACTCATTGTAGCCACTCTGTATGAAAATGTTCCTCCCTCTTTGTAGTCACTAATTCTGGTAATAACCTTTGAGAGATACACACTAGTATTTCCAGATACTTGTGCAAGTTCTTGTTTCCTTTGTTGGTTGAGATTCCCAGATCTCCTAGAGTGATTCTTTCATTAATTCTTAGTTGCAGCAAAATTAATATTTTCCACTAACAGGTCCTCCCAACACATAACAAGGGAAAAAACTCACTGACTGTACAGTGGGGATATTCCACATCTCATCTCAATTTTTGCCGAGATGAACCACAGAGTATCCTGTGACAAGTCACTGTTGCAACACAGCAATCCCCTGAGAATCTCAAATAATAGCTATGGTCCAACACTATGGTTTTCAAGAATGCTTGTAGAGCCAAACTACTGCTGTGGTTGCTCTTCCCTGCCTAGAACAAAGCAATATTCTCCCTGGTGGAGGAATTCTGAAGTCAAGATTTTTGGGGCCATTCCAGATGCCACAGCGGCTTATCAACAGACTTTATTAATACTGTTTACATTCAAAATACCACTGTTCTGTTACTACCAGGCCCACAGCTGATGATGCTTTCAGAGTATTGATACAGTATATTGCCAAGTAAAAATCTATATTCTATCATTTCAGAACAAAGTGGAGAGCTGGATAACATGTACAGAACAAAGGGCCAACTATTAAACACTACCTGAATTTCTGTGGATTCATTAATGGTGTGTAAACATTACAGCAATAGCCTTGCTAATTAAAAATCTAAGAGGTTCAAAGTTCTCTTGCTTTTCTCACTTAAGCGGGTCCTTATCTTCAAAGTCAGCAATTTGCAAATATTTTCACTTCAAAGTTTTGCTAACACAGCATAGCTGGTGTTATTTCTGTTTATCAAAATAAGGTGATAAATACTTAGCAGTCTAACTTTGCCTCTAGTCCACTCACATTGGAAGATTTTTCCTTCTTAAAATTAAGACCAAAGTCCCAATAGTTCTGGTAAAAATAATACATAATTCTGTTCCTCTCTACTCTTTAGACTTCCAAGACAAGGATTCAGACAAGAGAAGTAACTTTTCTGAGTATTGCAGCACTATATTTAAATTAATTTTTTTTCAGAGAGAATAAGTGGCATTGCCAGCAGTTTCCAGCAGTAAAATACTCTCAACTTGCCATTATATACCCATCACTACAAAGATTCCCGAGCTGCAAATACATCTGTCAAAGGCTGCTTGTTCATTGCCACTGGAACAAAGAAACTACTTGATGTTCCATCACTTCTCAGTGTTACAAATTAAATTCATGACACAGCAGTCTGAAGACACATTTATCTAGTAGTTTTTAAATGAATGTAAAAGTCTAAGAACTCCATGAAGAAAGTAAGAGAAACGAGGTTTAATTTTAAGATTTTTGACCATTAATGAATATTGCCTGGTTATCTTCCAGACACAAAAGCACCATTTATTCCCATCAAATGCTGTGGGGTTATAAAGCAAAAAAAAAAAACAAACAAACAACCACCCAAAACCAACCAACCAACCAAAAACCACAACAAAAAAACCCAACAAACAAAAGAAAGAAATTAATGGCTCATTAATTTCTACAAGTTTACTACCCTAAGAAGTGCCTATTTTCTTGAGTCACAAATTAGATTCTCAAGACCCACTTTACAGAACCTAAAACTTACTGTTCCACTAGTCATTCATATTAAAATTGTAAGTTTAAAGCAAAAGATAAGAAAAAAACAAACGAAAAGCAAAAATAACAGAACTCCCATGATTTTCAGTTGCATCATCAGTGACCACTTCTAAAAAAAAGCAATCTCCATGTTACCCACATGAGTGCTGCCCGTATCTGTGATGGTCCTTAACTCCAGAACCCCATCAGCACCAACAATGCAGCTGATCTCTTGTGAACTGTACTTTTAGTGACAGGTCCTGACCAAAGGTGTTATATTACTTGCGTAGTAAAGATTTCTACTTCACTCCTAACTCTTGTTATTCCCTTTCTTCAAGTAAGAAAAGTAGTGTAAAACAGATTT
>VYXB01009922.1:47158-66178 GCA_013397135.1 Pachyramphus minor | reverse complement strand
CCCCCCCCCCCCCTTTCTGGAAATCTTACAACTCAAGCTCTAACAGCAACTGTGCAAGAAAATAATAAAATCAGCATCTTCACTGAATGTAGGGAAATAAATATATAAATAGCAATTGTATAATTCTTTAGGACAACTAGATGCTCACTTTTGGTCACTATCTTGCATTTCATTTTTACTCATAAAACATCAGGGTCAACTTAGCTACCCTGCATTATAAGAATCAAAATTCTAGAATATTGTATGACAGCATGGAATGTTTAACCTACTGAAGATGCACACTGTCACAGCAACCCTACAACTGCTGAGTAATTCAAAATTTCACTCACGATACAGCTGCCAGTGCAAACATTTTCACTAATTCAACAGTCAGATGACATTTTGGCACCAAATGTATGCAGCTTAATAGATTTATTTAGTTTACTTGTGTATAGGTGTAGTCTTCATTGTCTTCGGCCTGTTTGCCCATTTTATATTTACAGAAATCCTTCAGTGCCAGCTTCTAAATGAATTCTGACATTTAAAAATATATTTTTACTTTTTAATGAAAACATTGAAATTGCTTTTTTATTCAGTCCTACTCAGTTCTCCCTACGACAAGAAGAAACAGGTTTAACGGAGTTATCTATGTTTTAAACTACTTTGGTAGTAGAACCATAGACCTACATTCCATCTTTCCACATGCCTGGATGTTCATGACCTTTAGCCCTGCAGTGATGCTCATGACACATGTTCATGTTCTGAACTAACAAAAATGCCAAGTTCGGACTGCTTAGCATCCCACATAAATATAATACAATTCCAAAATACAATATTGAGGAAAAACAGTTGATACTCATTCAGTTTGAAGAAAAGATTCTGGTAACAGATTAGAACACCTATTATTAACAGTCATAACAGATTTTAAAAATCCCTAAATTTCAGGACAGTTAACGTATTGTCAACACAGCAGTTTCAGATCTGGTAGAAGATTTTTCCAGCCAGCAGCTTTACTGTTAAATTTCACATCCATAAAGAGTTATGTGGAAGGACATTAAAAGAGGGGGGGAAATCAAAATACAAAAGAAATCAATACAATTTTGAGGAGAGAAATTAAAATCTGTGGTTATACCATTAGGCAAAAAAGGACAGAACAGCTGAAAAAGCAGTGTTTAAATATATCTAGCTATTAACAAGATAACCTCGCTGATAACTTCTGTGGAATTTATAGAAAATTTTGCAATGATAAGAACACTGTATTTTATCATTAACTATCAAGATTTAAGCTTTGCCTTTTCCAAAATAGAGCATACATGTGAAGAATCCTAACCTATCTGCCCCTCAACCCCCCCAAAAAAGAGGAATTGCTTCATTTACTACACAGTTTAAGAGCAACTCTTAAGCATTGCCCGTGGACAGAATTATACTATTTTAACCAAAGTTATTTTTAAATCAATACAGAATAGAACAGAGCAGTGACATTTAAATCTATAATATGGCTTTTAATATGGATAATTGCGCTTTACAGGTATTAATCTAACGGCTTCTCCTTTCCAGTACCGCCCTACCCCTTGTTTTTAAAACCTAGCAGAGCAAGGAAACGGTTCACAAATCAAATGGATACCCTGTGATGAGTAGTTACAATATCTGCCCATCCAGCAGCAATGCTGCTGAAGAAGCTCTTGTTTCTACTCTCCCACTGCACTGGCAAAGTGACTCCAAAAGCTGAATGATTGGAAAGATCATAGAACGGGTCCATCTCAAAAGTAATGGAACAGGAAGTTTTGATTACCCCAATCAAAGCAGGTCCCTCTCCTGAGTCTCCACAGATTATCCTGCTAGCACATGACACAACTACAGAAGGAAAAGAGCCATTTAACTCTATGGTGGATGGTGGAAATACCTTGGAATGACAGCCCAGACAGATGTCCATTCTTTCTGGATGATTTTCAGCGTGGCATACAATTTTTTTTCTTTATTCTATTTCTAGAATTATATGGGCCCGAAGAAGCAAGTAGAAACAAAAGCAAATAAACTTCCCACCTCTTTTGTGGTCTCGCAGTTCTATGAAATCAGGTAAGTCAGGTTTCTCTGGCTATATTAAAATGTGAACTGCTCAGAACAGATGGAACTGCAAAGCATGCACAAAATCTGCAGACATTAAATTCAGCTGGGCTCTGTGCAAGTACACAAAGAAACTAATCCTATGTTACAACGCATCTACTGTGCTTTTAAAAGGAGAAGGAGATAGGTGTTTGGTATCTCAACTTGTTGTTTTTTCCTAATTATAACATCTGCCTGCCTACAACAAGTTTTCTTTAAGTAAAATCTTAATGCATCACTAAAATACAAGGACAATGCCTACTTAAGATGCATTGGAGGGGAAAAAACAAGAGGGAAAGACTTTTTAATCACTTACCGAAATATAGGAGTATGACCAGGCTTCGGTTTGTTCCAAGTAAAGTGTGAAGGAACAGAAAGAAACTGGTCTCCGGGCAAGTCTTTTTTCAAGGTGTGCTGAGATCCAGAGCAATCATCTACTGCAGTTTCAAGGGATGATGACAAGTTACCCTGCTCTTCAGGACAGATATCTACTTTTCCAGATAAAGTGGCGGTCTGATCCTCTGAGGTCTTTCTTGTTTTTAGAGGGATATCAGTCTCTGTACAACACTGAAATGGTGAAAGGCCAGAATTAAGGCCTTGTACATTATGGATGGAAGTGTTTAGCCATGTGTCTTCTGTTATGCTTCCTCTGGGAGAATGGCCAGGTGATGGAGTTGGAGAATGGTGAGGAGAGAGAGAACCAGCGTAGCAAATCTCAGCACTGGAGTGTCGTCGTTTCCCACAAGGGGATGTAGGTCTTGATGAGGGCCTTGATGTTGGTCTAGGGCTTAGCCAATTTTCATCTGTAATACTAGTTCTAGGAGAATGACAGGGAGACTGTCTAGGTGACAAGGTGTGCCCAAATGCATAAGGCTGCTGCCATGATTCGTCACTGGGACCTCTCGGAGAACCACCGGGTGATGCCAAAGGAGAGCCAAGGGTAAATCGAGCAGCTGCTTCATTCAGCTCTGAGTCTACATCGTCATAAACATGGGAAATGGATTCACAAGAGGAAGCATCTGAAAACCAACTTCGGGATGAAATGCTGCTGGCAGGGCTTGGACTAAGGGATGATTCCCTATACGATGGCTCAAGAGGAAGATAGAGATGGTCCCGTGAAGGCCTTTCCATATAGTCATTTTCTGTGCCATTTGTGTGCAATTCATCTTCACTGGCTTCGATCCCCTGATGACAGTTGGGTGAAATCGATGTAATTTGAATACTGGGGCACTCAAAGGGTTTGGGTCCACCTAGTGGACTGTATTTGGATTCTGGTACCTCACACGTGCCTTCATAGTTCTTATGGCTCTGAAGTCTTGTAGGAGGCGTCAGAGGAGAGGAGTGAGACTGCAGTCCGTGGCGAGGGATACAAATGGGCTGATTCACAGAGGAAGAGGGTTGGTCTACATTAAAGATGTATATGGACGCACAGTCATCTGACTCAAGATCTGAAAACAAAATTAAAACATAAAAAAAAAGGAAGGAACAGAGTCAGAATGCAATACTTGGAAAAGTGCCATAAACAAAATCCTTTGTTACCCAGATATGGACTGTTATCAATATCATAGACATTTCCCATTATAGCAGCTACACAAAATAAAGCTAATTCTTAATTTTACGTTTTCCCCAGTCATTTTTACAGCTAAATATGACTACAGAACGGTTGTCTGTCATAAATCCCATTTTCAACAAGATTCCACAGTTTATACACATCTTTAGTGGTCGAAAATATAATACAAACAGAAAAATGAGTTTAAATCCTGAAAGGATCTAAGCCTGATCATTCAATTCAAACTTTATCTTTCACAACTGTATTCCACTTATAATTTAACATTTTTAATAATAAATAATTTTTAAATCATATTTTTGACACAAATACAACTATGGTACTTTCTGCAAGTCCAGTCAATACTTACAAGCACTGTAATATCACACACATAATATTTATCTACTTTAACAATAGAAAGCATCTTACAGTGACTCAAACCTGAATGAAGATTATGAACCACTAAAAACATTCAATCACAAGAGGCCTAACAAAGAATATTGTTAAAGGTATTATGAAGAACCGTATTCCAAAGATCTTTTTTTGTTGCTTAGAAAACTCTTAAGTGCTTGTCGCACAAAATAGCATTTTTCAAGTGCAATCTCGTGAAGTTTGAGCACAAGTTGTTCAGCAAAATAAGGCAAAACAAAATATTCTCAGATCTAACTTATCCAAAACACAGGAAATACTACAAAGAAAAACAAGCAATTGAGAGGAAGAGCAAGCCTTGTTAACAAAATCATAAGCTTTGTCTCACAGAACCGAAGCAGATTTTCTTGGCCTACTTCTCAACACTGAATTGTCACTATGAGACATTTGTCTAAAACAAAAGTAGAAAAAACACAACTTTTTTTCTTGTTTTCTAACCTTTATTATTCCACTCTTGTTTTTTTCCAGTTGTAAAACAGAGTCTTCACTATAATTTTCCATAAATCCAGGCTGAGTGACATTAATTGCATCTCTGGGTATTAGCTCTTTTTTAAAATGATTTTTATCCTGAGTATCAGCAGAATGATAATAATTGTTTAAAAAAAAAAAAATCTAGTCTCTCTGACTATCAGATAAGATATCCAGACAGGAAGCTAAGTATTTTAGGCCTTGCCATGACGAAAAAATTAGTTTATTAATGAAGCAATTCTACTATCAGTTTCACTAATAGGAATCAGCTTCAAATTAACTACAACGGAACCAAACCAAAACTACAGCTCCTCAGAGACAAGGTAGCATTTTCAAATGGAGACAAAGCACATTGTTACCAAGGAACAGACCATGTTCCTCAGAATGTTCATGGGCAGGGAGCAACTCTGTAAGAAATGTATTATAGGAGGCACAGACTGCATTTAAGAGGAGCATAGAGTAATTTCATAAGCACTGTGTGATTTTATATATATTACAGTACTGTATGACAACTATCCACGTTATATAATTATATAATTAACCACTATTATGTGTTAAGAGCACAAAAAATCAGTACAGATTAATTTCTAAATATGCACACACTAAAAGGATCAGGATTCTCAGGAAGGTCTATTTTATGTATCACACAATTAACACAAGCTCACTACACTGAGCACTATCAAAACAGCATTTCCCTAGGCAACAAACTAGGTTAACAAACATTTCACTAGGGTAACGAACTTTTTTTAAAACTTTAATTGAGGTGTCTTTTTTTTTCTCCTGCTGTTTCCTACCACAAAACATGAAATGCAGACAGTAGTTCGTGACAGGCTTTCCACACCTATTGGTACAGTAGTGTGCGAGATCATAGATGTCACTGTTCCTAACTCAATATTCACATAAAAAGCATAGATCAAGGGAAGAAAAAGGCAACCCTAATAAAAGCTATTATCCAGCTTCTCAAAACTTAGAAATAAAACAGTTACAGCTACAGAATTTTTAAAATAATAATAAAAATGTTTTAGGAAAGCAGTTGGAAGTTGTCAAGCTCTATGTGTAAGCATATACTGTCATTAACAGTTTTATGAACAATAGCAGCACATGGGTTTGCACTAAAACTCACCAGTGCAAAGAGCTGTATTTCTCTTGCACCAGTAATCCAGAAATCTTAAAATATTTAAGACACTTCCTCCACTTTCAGTGTCACTGGGATTTACAAAAAGTAAATGTACATTCAAAATTTAAGTTGCATGGAGTTGATAGAGAGATGTGACTAGCACAGAATTATCAACACCAGCTGGGAAGAACTGGGGAAGTGATGGAGCAGGCAGGAGAGTACTTCTGACTCAGGCTTCTTTGGTCCCTTTCCTGACAAACAACCTCTCAGGAGTTTGGCACTGTGCTCTCTCATTACCCCTCCCCAGCACACACTCAAACAACCAGGAAGCCAGAAACCTGGTGAACACAGAAGCTTGCTTAAGACTGTGGACACAATATAGTTGGAAGTCTACATCACACAAATAACTGTCAGACACAATGGATAAACAGGTAGATTTGTTTCAACCTGCACACACAAATACTCCCCCCCTTATAGTTCAGTGTTAAAATAACCTGTTAGCTACTCATACAAAAGGACAACACTAAGACCTTTACAAATTCTGTCATTAATTCTACTAGATTATTTACCAATAATTATTTTTGTCCTATTAAAGGCTGTAGAGAGAATCCAATCTGGAAGATCCCTCTAACCTATCTTAAGGGACTAGTAAACATGCAAACACAAATACAACTTGGGTGAAAGAAATGGGGGGGGAAAAGAAATAATGGAAAAACCTCAGGTAATAACCCTTAAGAGGGAAAGGAGCAAGAATAGCTCAGAACAAATACAACACAGGGCTTCAAGAAGCAGAAGGTAAACAAACAAAGAGAAGTCTCACAGTAGGCACGTGCAAGTCAAAAATGAGTTATGGAGAAGCCCAAGGGAAAAAATGGAGTTATGGAAATCTGGTTACCTAATGGGAGAGCTTTTACATCTACCAATCCTGCTGGGGAAGGAAAGACAGTAAAGAAGTGAAGTTGGCCAAGTCATGAGGCCTTCACTATCCACAAAATATAAGAAAGCATTCAAGACACAGAAAGTAGGTCAGATTACTAAGGCAGAGTGTAAAACTACAACAAGCACATGGGGGCAAGATGCTGGACAGGACAGACCTGGCAAAATACAAAGACCAAGAAAAGCAGCACCATTCACATCAAAAGCCCACAAGCCTAAAAAGGCAGGTGTGTTAAAAGCTTTTCATTTGGTAAAGTCAACTGAGTAAACTGCTAACAAAGGTAACAGCAATACAGAGTAAAGAAAACTGGACTAAAAGGTTAAAAAATACTGAGGAATTATGGCCCAATAAGTTTAATTTCAGTTTTAGAAGTAGTATTAATAGTTTATTTGTTTCAGTAAGCATTTTAAAGGAGACAGAGAAACTGAATGAGTCACTGTTTGCTAATAACAAACTATGTCAAACAGATTTTCCTTTACGATCAAATGAGATTTTCTGGACCAATGGCACAGAAAGAAACTCAACTTGGTTTTTACTTACTAACACTTCTAACACTACCATGCACAGAGAAGCCATGGAGTCTTTAGAAGTTTAGGGAAGCCTTCTTCCCCACCCTGCTGAGATCAGGTTCACTACTGAGGGCTCACAAAAGGCAGCAGATGCTTTAAGTTCACACAGTGTCTAAGCTATATAAAGCTGCAAACTGTCATTGCAATCTTACATCAGGCATCAGTGTTATCCAATGTCAATGAGAACCAGAAGGTCTCTCCTTTTGAATGTACACTGGCTGCTGTCTGGACACAGACCTGTTTACAGGGGCTCCTCTCCGGTATTAAAGCAGCGCTGGCTCATCCCTTCCTAAGCTGCTAACGACACTTCCACCTAAGCTGTCTAACTGGGGAATGTACTTAAATAATATCCACAACAACTGCTCCTACAGCACATCTTGCTCACTACTTGCTGTATCAGAGTGCACATTCAGGACTGGTAATGGCTGCCCAGCAGCTGTTCACTCCTCCAGGATGTACTGGCACATACACATGTGCAGCTGTGCAGTCACCAGACTTCTCCAGAAAAGGAAGGTCAACTACAATCAAATGGCTGAACACAAGCCCTGTGCCAAAATTATCCAAACTACTTTATTATTCTAACTTTGTAAGCCCATAAACAAACAGGTTCAGACAACAGGAGTTGCAATAAGGTATTAAGAAAGTGCAACCTGACCTAAGTCTTACAACAAAAATACTACTGTGAAAACAGGATCAGTAATCACGTCCTTTAAATAGAATGAGGAAAGACCCAGGCATTGCCACAGACATCATGTGTGTCTCCCTTCCAAACTTTAGAAAGGATGACTATCTCTTCTGTTTTCCAATTCTGTCATGACAGTAACCACTATCTCTTTCTGAACACAACGGTATTATAAAAAATGTTACAAAAGTATCTCTAAATAAGAACAAAAAGTATATGCAGCTCCATTTTTCAATTCCATTATTCTGCAGATTTGCAGCAGTTATATATTTCTTGGGATGAAAGAGGAGTCCAGATCTTCACAAAGAACCCAAAATACCCAATAATCATAGTTTTCCTTTTGTGCATTTAGAAAGACAATTGATTAGAGTTCTTGTTGGTACACTACCACACTGAAGCTCTATAATTGGATATTTAACACCAGTTTTCCATTACAAGCTGAAGTTCTCCAGAGACACTTCCTACAGGCTTAAACACCAACTTAAAAAGAACACAACCCAAAAAATCCACTAAAAAACACAGCAACGTATTAGTTTAGAAGAAGCATAACTGACTAGTGAGTCAAATATGGTACTGGAAAAGAATAAATTGTGAAAACAACTAAGGGAGCAAGGTGGAACAGGGGGAAACACATCCTTCTAGACCAAATTTGGCAACACATGAAACAGTAGTGCAAGTTTAAGCTTTCAGAAAGAGATCATTCACAACAACTGTCGTTTTATGAAGCAGTTCTTCCTCTTCAATGATTTTGTGCTCTGTTTCATGGTCATATCAGATTCGCCAAAAAAGGATAAAAATAAATGTTACTTCTGTCAATCATGTATGCCAGAGGCAGCTCTGTCATGCCAGTCACAGCTTCACTCATTTTATTGTGTTAAGCAAGAATACTAGAAAAGTAGAATCAATGAGTTTTCTCCAAATTCCAGTCTGGATAAGAACTCACAAATCCTTGGTGAAATGCAGAAGAATAAAGAAGCTGCACTAATTTAAGCAGATTAAGCAAGAGAATAATACAGCATATCAAATGTTTACAACTGACACTGATTAAAATAAGAGCATACTGGCTCTCAGTTGTAACTACATGTAAGTTTTTCCTCAGCAGCAACTGCCCTTTTTTAAAACTTTAATTGAGGTGTCAGCAGTGAGGTACTTTTAACACATATGAGTTTGGCAATCAGATTTACAGTGCACTAACATAAACACCTGTATATACACAACTGACAGAATGGCTTTGGGACACAGGGAGAAAGGAGCAACCAGGGCAGGAACTGCAGGTGTTCACCATCAAATAAAAACTTAACACACAACTAAACCCTTAGGTCACCACCTGGTATGCATTTTAACTTGAATGACTGTCTTAGTGTACATCCAGCTTCACCTTGAAGTAATGGAATTAAGTTTCAGATAGGGAAAGAACAGCTTTGGGATACATTGGTAAAAAGTGATGTACAAAGCAGGTGAAGAATTCGACTTGTAACTGTAAGGTTCTCAGTCATTCTAAGAAAATAGCCCCCAGAAGTCTCGGCAGTGTTTATACCTGTGCCTTCTCCAGCTCTCCTGCTATTTCTGGTTGATTACAAAGCATGTCTTTATATTATAACTTTACAAAACTTGTCGTTCAGTATTTACAGATTATTCATGGATACTCATAACAGGTTAAAAAAAAATACTTTTTGCTTGCAAGGTCTCCAAGTTCTCTGGGCTCCCCTTTGCTTCCTTTTTTTCTCTGTGGCTGTCATTTAAGAAGACACACTATCTTACTGTAGAATACCCCTGGACACAAAATGGAAGCTGTTGCCCTCCAGTTTGATGAAGCCTCATTTGTCATTCAGTGTCAGATCAAAAGTCAGCTTAACATGACCTAGTAATTCAGAGATATCAAGAACTACACTATGGCCTTTTGGAAGATTCTTAACACAACACGTCAGCACAGCAGTTACTAACACACAGCATTAACAGCCTTTTTGACACTGCTGTTCTGCAGATGAAGTACCTTGTTCTACCTGATCAGTTTGAGTCTGCAGAAGGACTGCAGCCCTGCAACCCCAGAGCATCCCACATGCTTAAACATGGGAACTGAAGGAAGACTGATCACTTCAAAACCAGTCTATTGTGCCTGACTCTCTGGAAGAAGACTGAACATAGAGGTGAGAAGATTAGGCAAATACTGATTGAAAGCAATAAGGGAATTATGTGCTGTAACTGCCAGCTGAAGGCTTGCCTAGATTCCTGGTATTGCAGGCCAATTTATTGTGCACAACTCCTCCTTTGTGGGGACACAGCTAACAGGCTCCATAAAAAGGCTCTTCAGTTATTCAAATGGAGTGAACTGAAATCCTCCCCCAATTACCTACACAGATGCTTTTACACCAACCAGCTTCTAACACCGAGGAGCTGCTGACAACAACCTACTGCTGTGCACAGACACTGCCCGTTTACAGTCTGCTCCACTCCTGAACCAAGCACTGGGCAGAACTCAACACTCCAAGATCACAATGGGCAAGTCAAGCCACATCAAACAAAACAGACAGAAGCATGCAAGAAAATGTGAATTCTATTTTACAGGAGAGTATAGTGACATAGACCAGGATCTTTGAGAAAACTGGTAGAAAAGGAAAGCAATAAGCCAGGGCAAGATGCTTGAGTGGGGAGCAATTACACAGTAAGAGGAGGGGAGACTGAAATGGCCCTTTCTGATTATCAAACAGAGCATGACACAGAGATGGAGAACTAGTATTGAAGTATCTGAACAAACTAGTTTGGGAACTCTTCACACCTCAGCCAAGTTACACTGCACTTCTGCAGCTGTCCTACGTGACAGGGCAAACCATACCACAGGAGGCAATCCTACCATATTGTTAACTCAGTATTTGGGGTTAGTAATTATTACAGTTTTTCACCAATATTTTATAGTACAGCTTAAAGGTAGACTTCAGGTGCATGAAGCTCAGACACTCTCTACATCAAAGGACTGTAATGAGCCAGGATGATAGTTTGAAACTGTCTTGTTTTCCCAACTGCTCCTATGAATGTAGAATCAGAAACACCTTCACTTTACTGGATTGATACAGTAACAGGGAAAATCAGGAATCAAACAGTCAAATGAGAATGCAGAGGCTGAAACTAAGCATGAATACAATTTTTTTCAGCAAGTTTCAGAATGATCCCCTCAAATACATGGAAGATCATATTAGCATGTCTCATGACGATGTCATATGTAACCTTTCATGTCTTTGAAAGCCCTAAATAGCTTGTGTTTATTCCAGTAGGAGTGGAGGTTTTATCACATGCTGTACCTCACCAGCCTAACCTCTTGCCCCCACCCCAAAAAAGCTCGGCAATTTGGAAGACAGCAGCATTTGCTCTCAAAAGACTAAAATTGACAAACTACACTGATGAAATACAGAAACTCTGACCTAATTTAAAGAAGCTATGCAAAATACAAAATTTTAACAGATTTTCTTAGTGGTTCTTCGGATTAAACCACATACTCCCTCGTGGTCTTGTCATTTGAGTACAGTTATCTTAAATGACACCGCTAAAGCCTTTTGTAATCATACAGTTACTCTATCTCCTCATTTCCTTTGTGTCCCTGACCTCGGGAACAACTTCCAGAAAGCATCTAAGGATACACAAGTAGCTCTAAATCACTGTAGATATTATTACAGCCCATGATGCAGCCATCAAACCCAGTGAATCATTGTCACTAACGGTTCACAAACGCAACTGTAGGAGCAGTTCCTCATTCTGTCATGCTTTCATTTTGGGTAAGAAGATACAAAGGGTTACACTGTAAAACAACTTCACTTAAAAGGTAACAGTTCGTGCCCTGGCCCAACTACAATCAGTCGTAATTCAGTTCCCTCTCCAGCACAGTAAAAATGCTGCTTATCACTGAAATTATGCTTTAAGTGGTCTTCCCATTTTTTTCTAAAACCATTAAAAAATAAAATCTGAGATTAAAAAAACATTTCTTGCAGCACTTGTTCCCAAAAAAGCAAAGTTAGCAGTCACTAAACCACGGAGTCTTTCATTAACCCTCTCCACCAACCTGCTGAAAAAAATCCAACCAAACAAACAACCTCTTACCCACCTCCTCCCCCAGAAATATTCAACTCCATACAGGAATTTTTGCTATATTAAAAACACTTGTCATTTTTAGAAGTGATAACTAATCATCAAAGTGCAGCCTGAGAAGCCATGTTTTAAGCAAGCAGTTCCTTTTAATTTAAATATTAATACCAATAATATGATTCCACATTTCTGATATTAATAAATTTGTAAGTACCTGCTCATGTTTTCCCTACAAACATCTTTCATGCAGCCTCGACTGAAGTTTTTGTTTCTGCTTTAAAAAACCCACCAAAATCACCACAGAGCACTAACTCAAGCTACGTGCAGAGTTCTATGTTCATGAATTTACTGCTGGAAGATCACAGGTTTGTAGTCAGATCCCCAGAGAGCTGATTCTTCTCTCCTTCCACCAGGAACATAAAAACGAGAACTGGGTCTCCCAAAGAAAACTGACAGAAGTATCTTCTCTTCCATCACACCTATCAGTGACACAAGCCTTCAGTGCCACTGACATTCCATCAGAAGAGCCACGGAGGTGAAGTTCAGCTGCTCTGTTACCCGCTCGTGAGCTTCACAGGCCACACCACAGCCCGAAAACTGCTCTTCAACCAGACCTGCAGTGCTTCAGATTTTACCTCATCTTCCCTGAATGACTTTGAAGAGTTATACAATTTTTTACCATTCTATTTCACCAGTATTTCACAAGAATACTCACAGCTGGGTGTATTTAGGGTAGAAGAGAATGCTGGCTTTTTAATAAGCTTGCTCCTGCTTTGCAGTTTTAGTTAGCCTTCCTGCTCATTTCACTCATCTTGAATTCCAGTGTTATTCGAACCCACATGGCATGCCTGGACAAATGCAAGGACTTGGATGTTGTTTTACTGGCTGGGCTTCCTGCCAAGCCTGCTCCACGTACTTCCCTGGCCCACTAGGGCAGCTTGAGGCAACAACTCCCATATTTACGTTATTGCTGTGAACAGCCAAACCACTGCTTACTATTGACCCAGGCCCCGTCTACTCTAATTTATTCTCACTCATTCACAGCAACATCACTGATTTGATACACTTCAGGTGGGATGTGACAAACTGCCTGCAGCTGTACAACACAAACCAAAGGAAAGGGACCATCATGTTTTAAGCAGAGGGCTACTTCTGACTTTGAAGAGAGAAGGAGCTCCTTTCTAAGTTTCAGAAATACATAAGGCAAAAGCACTAGCCCAAGTGCTTTTGTACCCTGCCCATCTCCCACATCCCAACTCTCAGGATTGGTTTTCATTCGCACTGTGCCCCCAATTCAGATGGGAGGGAAGGGACAGAGTGAGGGGTGACTATGAATTCACACATAAAACAAGTGACATTTTGTCAAACTGGGATCTTTCTCAAATCCCTGCACTACATAGTGACTCACTACAAGGTGATTCTTGATGCACTATGTAGTGATCAAAGAATGATATTGCTGAAACAGAAAAGTTATGAAATTAGATTAGCTGCAACTACAATTGCTTTGCAACACCACACAAAACAGTTTGATGTTTTCCCTGAATGGTCTCACCCTGCTCAAGCTTCATCCAAATAGGCAAGCCTTCACTTAGCCAGAATACCGTGAAAAACCACAACATATTGAAACATGGCAACTTCTGAGGATTACCATCTTAATCTCTTCCTCTTAATTGCCAGGTAATTCTTGAATTCCTTGATACCACTTTAATACATATTTTCCCTTGGTTCTCCCCCAGTGTTTCTCTAAGTTATCGTGAGGTCAGAGGGGTTCCTGTCAGAGCCCCCCTGTTTTTGGTCAGCGGCAGCTGTTTGGCTTTCCCTCCTCCCCGCTATCAGCACGTTATATAACCACGGCCTACGATGTGCACTGTGCCCTGCGTGTCAGTCTTTCACATGCAGACACCAGTAGCCACTAGCTTATAATGTAAAATGATAGGAACTAAATTACCCACAAGTGGTGGTTTCTATCACAATACATTTAATACTCAGTATCTCATAAACAAGTATTTCTGTTTAAAAGTGTCACATATGCTTAAGGGGGAAAAAAAGAAATGGGTTCAAGCAACTTATCCATTCATTCCTTTCTTGAAGCTGCACCAGCTGACCCTACTCTTAACCCATATGCTCACTCTTATGCACAGCAAATGTTAATGAACCAGCACAGACAGCTGGAATTCGTACGGAGGGATCAAGTTATACATATTAATGACAGTCACCAACTTGTGCAAAGACTTTCTCTCCTACCCATTTGTATAAGCAACCAAATCTAAGCAGACTCAAAATATTTTTTAAAAAGTTCACTTTAAGTGAACCATACAGGTGTGCAAGACAGCCTGTTAAAAAGACTTCAAAAGATGTCTCACAAGTTCCTCCCACTCAGCTAAGGAAAGCAAACTTTGCAGCAGAAGTATGTGAACACAAAAACTAATTTCACCAAGAACAATCCTCAGTCAACTCACCCCTCAAGTTCACAGCTATTGCCAGCATCCAGCCATTAATTTTCCACTCAGTCGAATTATAAGAGTACTCTCTTTTCTACCACAACGTGACTTTCTGAGTACTGTTTACCTTAATCACCATCTTCAGGAAAAGAACAAAAAGTTCAAGCGAGCCACAAACAAACTTCTGTAAACAGCTTCAGCTGTTTTTTACTATCTACGAACAATCCCTGACAGCAACCAGTCATGAATACACATTTAAGAAGGGAAGAAGAACACTTCACATATTAGTGATCAAGGCAAAGCTATAAAGACTAGTATTGTGGTGGTGTTTCATTACACATCAGTGGGTTTAAGACTTTTCCTGTATATCTAAATTAAATGACACATATATAGTGCCAGTTTTTGCTACAGAGAACTCTGTCTAGCTGAGGCAAAATTCAGTGCCCAGCATTGCTTCAGAGCACTTAAACACAGACAGGAGGCAACTGCTGAGCAGCCCAAGCAGCTCCCGGATGCTCACAGTGAAAGGTTTGACACAAAAACCTTCAGAAGAAAAGATCAGGTATTACTCTGACAGTCACTGTAGCAAAATGTGTATGTCCATCATGACATCCAGTACCAAACCAATAACCTAATATCTCTAAGCTAGAGGGAAAAAAAATATCTCAAAGGAGAACAAGAGTAGAAATTTTCAAATCAATGGAAGATACAAATCCAGATATATTTTTCATAGCCAGAGCGAGATTCCTGTTCCAAAGATGTTTGGGAATGTCACTAAATTCACCACAGAACTGAGATATTTTTCATAGTTTTTAGAAGAAAAGTAAGATAGGTTGTGAGATTCATTTATAGCAAGATTACTAAACAGTATTACTTAACCAAATGTTAAGTCACAGGAAACATGGATAATCTCTTTTCAGCTCATTTCAAGGTTTCCAAGAAAATAAAAGAAATACTGTGAACCTGAAGTCCAAGGAGGGTACTCTTCTCAGTTCTTTTGAAGGACTTTTGTGGGAAAGCAAATAAACAAAATCAAGCAAGGATGATTACTTTTATTGAAATATTAATTTCTCCTCCTCTACTTCATAACCCAAGAACAAAAGGTTCTTGGAAATTGGGGTGAAAATCACGTATTGCTATGTTTCACTGGGTAACAAAATATCAGCCCTCTTTTGCTCCTAAAATACTTCATCAGAAATAACAGGAACATTTGAGACAGGATTCGAAACAGCAGTATCAATAACCCATCTGTCAGAATTTCCTACATAATTAAAAAACTGATTTTCTGGATATTGAACAGTTTGCTGCCTCTTATTTTTACTTAGTTCTGATTTCACATACCAACCAGAAATGATTTTGCATTATACAGAACCTTACAAGATCCAGAGTTCCCAGCTTAGCACTACATACCCCAAGTGTGGCTCTTACCTTGTGAAAACCTATTCTTTAAAAGAGAAGATGAACCCTTAAAACAAAACTCCACGTCAAGAAACTATCACAGCAACTCGCAGTTGCTTCCCTTTTGCACAGCTGGCATTTAAACTATGCACATATAACACATCCCATGTAGTGCAAAAACCTCAATGCAGTTTAGTTGCTTAATAAATTTGAGGCAGCCTTCCCAAAATTATCCTGAATAGTACCTCAAAACTGTGGAGGGGGGTGGTGGTGAAGGGAATGGCGGCATCACTAGAAAAGCATTAAAGCTAAATTCAATTATTCAAGTGTCAGGATTACATCTCAAAAATCTCTTCATCAGAAAGACCAAACAAGGTACACCTCAAATACTGCAGCTGACTGAGTTACAGGACAATCTCTTCTAGCAGCCTGTGCAGGACCTGAAAGATACTGTAACTCACGTGCTGACAGGGAAATTTCAAATGCAACTAACAGAAGGTGGCACAACACAATCAGATGCTACTGCAGCCACCCAAACAGTTCTGCAACAAAGAGATCTGGTTCAATTCCCAGTTCTCTACAGCATTACCTTTGGGCACTGGAGGCTTGAATTTTTTGATCAGAAAAAGACGAAGCTCATTAGTACCTAGAACTGTACAACCTCTTCTGAGTGCCAAACACTACAAAACCGAAGTGACAATTTCTTTATTCTTTAGGACAAGGACACAAAACTGTCAGAGAAAGAGAGCAGGGTTTTGCAGAAGGTGCTCAGTATCTAACATCCACTTAAAAGCAGCTGAAGAGCTTTAGAGAATCTCTTATTTAGCAACCACTTGAGCAAATCTTTACCTCTTCTCACAAGCTATCTGAAATGGGCTGCTACTTTGATTTCAAGCCCAGTATGCTCAAAAATTGCAAGTATTAGACTAGTGACTTCAAGCATTGTCAAGCCATCTTTCATACATTCTCCTCTGCAACAGGAACTACAACTTTCACATCAAGCAAACAAGCACTACTGCAGAACAGAAGGATCAATTCCTGCCACTTAGCACAAAACTACGTATGTTAGTCCTACTATCCTGCAACCCACTGAAATTGTTTTGTGTAATAACACAGAATCCCAGTTGATTTAATGTCTCTTACTGATCCTTTTAGTGTCATAAAAAGGGTAATCTAGTGCCTGGGAGTAGTGTTTCCTCAGCAGTTCAGAAATCAAAAGAATTTAAAGCAAACGAAAGAAGAGCTCACCTTTTCTTCTTCTGATTAAAGATACAGTTAAATATAAAACATGTAACTATAAATACTTATACATGTGCATATATAAAAAAATAGAATCCTCACAACACTACAGTAGTCCCAGCAAAAAAGAGAGCATTAACACAGATTTCCATGTTATTTATGCAAGAACTCAGTACCAGACACTTCTTTCATTAGAAATGCCAGTCTCAAGCTTCTAGAGATACAGCATGAAGCATTAGAAAGTGTTATCAGGTGTCTTCCATGATCATGGAAGACTTAGTAATTTTAATATTATTATTTATTTCAAATTAAGCAACTTTCCCTGTCATGTATAGGTTTTATTATTAGCATATGTTCAAAAAAAATTACCCTTGTGCTCATTTTGCAGCACAACAGACACCACCACTGAAGCAAGTGATACAAGATTGTGAAATACATGCTTTAGGGAGCTCTAGGAACTTCTTTTTTTGTTATCTAACTAATATATTTGGAAGAGGGGTAAAGGAAAAATATAAGATTTCCAATATGGGTCCTCTCAAATGAATTCTAGTTCTTCATATGTAACATACGTGTGCAGAATTAAGAGATGAGCTCTGGCAATGATTTGAATGGAATACATGAAGGTAGGGACCTACTCTAACCCTTTCCCTCAAAGGCCACACCTCTGCACAGGAGAGACCATCTCCAGCATTATACAAAACAGTAAAATTACTTGAGTGTCAGATGCAGATGCAATATTTCTTACTGAAAGCTACAACAAACAAATTAGTTCATAGTCCAAATACTGCATTTTCAAACTTAATGTAAGAATAGGTGCAGCTTATTAAGCATGCAAATTTTGCTGTATTCAGCATAATATCTGAATTGCTTGTTAAGGAATTCTACCAAAATACAAATATCATTAGAGTCAATTGATACCACACTAATATGTCCAGTTTTCTGACCAACTTTTTCTCTCATTCTCACCTATCACTAACAAAGGAACGTAGTTTAGATTACTAGTTTTATGTCAAAATAATAGAAATGGGATGTCACAATTATTTTTGTTGTAATTTGTTTACATGTTTTCAATTGTTTCAGATGATACTGTAATAAATCTATCAGGCGAGCAGAATGCAGGCCTCCTTCCCCAAAAGCACCATCTGCTATTCCACTAAGACGGAAAATATGCAAAGAAAATCTTTCCTTATCTGAACGAATCTGCAAACTAAATCTGAGCATCAAGGAAGTCAGGGATTTTATAAGAAGTTAATCCCAAGTGTTCACACACAGACTGGATCAAACAAATTTTCTTCTAATCAACTTAGACAACTGAGTCAGAGAACTAAACAACATGGCTGCATCATTTAGCCTGGATATAGTCATGTTTCAGACCTATCTCATCATCTAACACTTAGACCTAACAGAGCCGTTTAGCAATTAATACTTATTTCAAGTAGGTTAGAAAATAAAGCATGCAGCCATCAAACTCTGCTACAGCCACACACCACACAGCTGGCCCTTATTGATTCTTCACACCGTAATTCACAGGGAATACTTCACTTTTTGCAGTTTAAAGAAACAGGGGGGTTTTTTAAAGAGGATTTTCAGGCTCCAATACTACAAAAGAGACTAAAATGGAAGCACTCCGAGCATCCCGACACGCCGTATTTTGCCCATCCACACGTACACAAAGTCTGTAGGAATACACTGGAGTAACTGTGATGTTCTAGACGCGAAACACTTTAGTGGAAACTTTTCGTCGCATGCGCCCGAACATGTCTCCGGTCCAGCCCCGTTAACACTTGGCCGCTCCCGGGACCCCCCCGCGCTCCCCGGGCTCGGCCGGGGGCGAAGCCACCGCATCCAACCCAGGGCCTTTTCCCTTTTTCTCCCGGGCGGCTCCTCCCGCACAACGCGAGCTCTTGGGTTTCTTTTCCCACAGAAAGTTGTGGCGGCGGGGAGAGGCCCGGCCCGGCCCGGCGGCCCCCGAGCCCCCGCGGGCCGAGGGAGGGCCGGGAGCGGCGCCGGACAGCGGCCGCGGCCTGAGGGAGGGAGG
>VYXB01009922.1:4246-46602 GCA_013397135.1 Pachyramphus minor | reverse complement strand
GTGCGGGGGGCGGGGCCGCGCGCGGGGCGCGGTGCCACGTGTCGCCCCCGCCGGGCCCGATCCCGGCGCGGTCCTTCTCCCGATCCTGCTCCCGGTACCGTGCGGGCGGGCGCTGAGGAGTCCCTGTGTGAACCCTTCTGCAAAGCGCAAACGGCCGCCTGTGAAAGCAAAGGAGCAGAATCCCTCGCGCCGTGCGGATCTCACAGTTATCTTCTAAAACACCGCATGTAAATAGGTGGTGCTCTTGACACTAATTAATGTCTCGAGTAATTAGGTTGACGTAAGCAGAGGAATGTCGCTTGGGTAACAAGCGCTGGCTGCAGGACTCTCAGCCACTTGCCTTCCGGTTCAGTGGGAACAGGAGCAATGGAGCAAACACAAAATCATAGACTATCCAGAGATGGAAGGGACCCAGCAGGACCATCGAGCCCAGCTCCTGGCCCTGTATAGGGCACCCCAGCAATCCCACCGTGTCCCTGACAACCTTGTCCAAATGCTCCTTGACCTCTGGCAGGTTTGGTGCTGTGACCCTGGGGAGCCTGTTCCAGTGCCCAACAGCCACCCTGGCTTGCACTGTGGCAGTTTCTCATGCACTTCGCTTTCTCGTCACCACAGCTGCTGCACAAGGGCTGTGGAACTGCGGGCAATTTTCCTCCTAAACCAGTCCAAAAATAATTTTAAAGCATGGAAAATTGTCTTCACAGTCTTGCATTTAGTGAGATCTGCATCTAAAAGCTTTTAACCAATAGGATACAAATTCAGCTACTCTTTAACAACGTATGCCATCAATAAAGAGAGCCCAGCAGTCCGTAGGAAGAGCACAGAAGCTTCAGTACCATCATCTATGGTTTTGCCTTGCATTAAGGTTGAAAGTCAAATAAAAGGGCAAAAGAAACTAGAATTTAGGTTGTTCTTGCAGCAGAAGCATCTATTCCCTGCAGGGGATGGCAGTGTAGAAACCGTAAATGGCCTCATGTATTTGGAATTTGCAGTCTAAGAAAGTGTAGAGCAACTTGAGAGGAGCTTAGTATGAGTACCTGAGTCCTGTGTCCAGTTCTGGACTTTGACTTCAAGAAAGACATCAAGGTGCTGGAGTGTGTCCAGAGAAGGGCAGTGGAGCTGGTGAAAGGTCTGGAGCACAAGTCGTGTGAGGAGCAGCTGAGGGAGCTGGGGTTGTTCAGCTTGGACAAAAGGAGGCTCAGGGCAGACCTTATCACTCTCTACAACTATACCTGAAAGTAGGTGGTAGCCAGGTGAGGGTTGGGCTCTTCCCCCAAGCAATCAATGACAGCACGAGAAGTCACATCCTTAAGCTGCACATGGGGAGGTTCAGACTGGACATCAACATCTTCATGGAAAGGGTTGTCAAGCATTGGAATGGGCTGCCCAGGGAGGTGGTGGAATCACCATCCCTGGAGGTGTTCAAGAAGTGACTGGATGTGGCGCTCAGTGCATGGTCGAGTTGACAAGGTGGTGATCAGTCAAAGCTTGGACATGATGATCCTGGAGGTCTTTTCCAACCTAAATGATTCTGTGATTCTATTCTGTGATTCCAACTTAATGAAATGGTCGCTGTGTACTGTGGAATTAGTAAAAGATTAATCCTTAATATGTGTGATCTAGGAAGATTTTAGCTTTGTGCTGAAACTTGGGCATTGATGGGATTTAAACTACTACTCACAAGTAATCAAGTTCACTTACAGATGGTTATGTAATGTTACAGTTTAACTTGTTGTGGACTGCGAAACTAATACTAACCAGAAATAGCACTGCTGTCTCTAAGGTTTCATTACTTAGTTGAAAAATCAACTGAACGAGAGTTAGTGTGTTGTGACTCTATGGCCATGTGGAAATTATATGTTCATCTGTCAATATTGTTTGCTTCATAAATAACTAATTCTAATTGTTTCTATGCACAAGGTCTTTCCATGTTTATTGCTGTTTAGACAGATTCAAACAGGCATGTCATAATCCCAGGCATGCATTTGTGTCTCGAGGTTCTCCTTAGAGCCGGGGAATGAAGGTAAGAAAAGAAGGCTCTCATGAAGAGCAACTGGCTACAGTGAGTAATTCTCAGACTAGAGGCTCTTAATAGAGTGCAGTGAATTCTCTCTCTCTATCACTCCTACGGAAGATCAGTAATCTGTGCTGAAGAAAGAAAACCTAAATGAAAACCTACTTTTGACATGGCAATTCCAGCGGAAACATAAAGCATCATATTAAAAAATACTTTGCAGAACATGGGACAGGAGGAGTTTGCCCAGGTTTCCCCAAAATGTGAAGACGCTTCTACTGCAAAAGCAGCCATATGTTTTTCACTTGATCTGCTAAAGCACTGTCCTTGCTATTGTCACTTCCCACACACCACTAGCTATTTGTTTACTGAAAACACATATGATACTACAGCTACTGTTCCTACAATACTTAAACCAAAGATTGATGCTCCTGTTAGAGTTGACAACTCCCACTCTGAAGGAAGCCCAACCTTATATGAAGCTCACACCCAGTTAGCCTGTAGCCTCTTTTTATCTCTAAATCCAAGGTCACATAGCAACACAAGCTGGAAAAGAATGTGTAATTGGATTAACTGTGGTTAAGAAATACTGTCATACATTCTTGAATGAAACAGAACTGTGATGAACAATTCAGTAAGATACACTATACATAGAATGACTTTTAGCAGATAATTATTGTCTAAAAACTTTTTGGTAATCTTTCAAGGCAGCTGTATTAGAATTTGTCTTTTTGTTAAATGCTGTATCAGATTACAGCAAATGGAGCAACCACAGCAATTTCCTGTTCTGTTATACCAGTAGATTATTCATTATGCATGCCCCTGGTGAAAAATACAATCAAACTTGTTCTCTTCGTAAGGGGGAATTTGAACACAAATATTTGATCCATGTTCTTTGATAAGATGCACAGAGTATATTTCTAATGAATATGCTGAATAAAAGATATTACTATTATTGACTTGTTCCCTTCCCTTAACTGTAAAATAAATCTTGTCTCCCCCGTTTGAGACGCTATTAATTCAGAAAGCTATGATATGGGCAGGACATTAGGCAGTACTTTTAGTCCTACCTACTGCTGTCAATTAAAAAAGAAAACAGACCATATGTCCTAAAATAAAACAGAGAAATTGGTTATGTCATGACCACCTAGCTAACAAAGTAAGAATTTAGAGAATATGTAGAAGGTAAGGTGGCATTGTAAGCAATTAATAGTTATTTACAGTAACCTTTCTAAAGCTTTTTACTTCAAAATCAGATGTCTTCAAGTTCAGAACTTCCATTTCTTGCCAACATTGTCATTTCTTTTTGTCTAGTCTTCACCATAGTTTTCATTTTGCCATCTCTGTTCCACTGCACCAAAAAGTGCATCCTTTCTGCATTTGAAATTTTAAAAAGAAATACACCTTCAAACCTTTTCTATACAGCTAAAGAGTGATTGGGTTGTGACTGAGAGTGAGTTTGCATAAACCCTAAAACGACTGAGGTGAGCTTACATCAGCTTCCAGGGACTTATATCAGTCTCCTGCTTGAGGTCCAGGGCATGGATAGCTGATCTGGCTTTTGTTTGCTACTGACAAATGAAACGGTGGCAGTAACAAGGGCAACTTCATTTCACTTGAGGTTTTGTGAGGAAAGGGGGCTTTTATTTATTCATTTATTTCATATGTACAGTTGGGTTCTGCCCTCGCTGCTTTCAGGCTGTGTTATTGTATCCAGATGGGGATACACCTTGGTCTGCTCAGGAGCCGGAGTTATTGCATGTGCCTTGAGCAGGAAGGAACATGCTTCCTGTGGTATTTGAATCCTTTCCAAAGGGGGGCTATTTTCTAGGTGTGTTGTGACTTTCAAAAACCTGAGGACTACATTGTGCTGTGTTTTATTTTCCGCACATCATCCTACACGGGATAGCTAGGAATTCTGGATCTGCAGCCAGACCCCAGACCTGTATTCTTCTTGGAGTAACAGGGGTTCCTCCCCCCTCCTATGGGCAGCAAATGAAACCCAGCTGTGCAATTGTAGCCAGAAGAGGCTTTGGAAGACGCGTGGTCAGGCATTCGTTCTGCATGATTCAATAAACCAAACAGCCTGGAATTAGGAATAGAAGGCACAAGGTTGTATTTCATGTGCTTGATCTCATTCCTGCTTGTGGTTGAATCTGGACCTGTTTAGAAGCCACACACACCAGCGTGGCACAGCAAGGGCAGATGAGAAAGCACAAAGACTCCTGGAATGAGCAGACAGTGTTCCTTGGCTGCAGCTGTGGTTATGCCTTTTACAGCTGCTATTGAAGAAAGCACGAGTACAGCAAGGGAAATTTTTTGATCAATGTGAATGTATGCTAAATACTCTTAAACTCATTTGCAAATGGCATGCAAACAGAATTATCACAGCCTTCATGTCTCTTCCAGCTAACAAGGCACATCCATTGTTTAAGCAAGCAGAATGGTGTTCTGTAGGAGAAAGATAATATTTCAGTATAGAGCCTATGTTGAAGACAGTTAAATTCAGCAGTAGTATAGGAAAAGGGCTTGCATTCTGCACAAAAGGTTATTTATATTTAATATGTGACATCTTGGCTAATTACCAGTGCTTGGGTGAAATATGAAACTTCTGTCACTGGGGAATTAAAAGGAAAACAAAATCAAAAGTAGATTGCATAGCACTAGAAAGCTTTCTCACAAAATTAGGAGTTGTCCTAGTTCAGGCATTGGAATACATGGTAACAGAAAACAGAGTAGAAGACAGCAATTTAACTGAACTTGGATAAATTTGAAATTTTCAGTGAAAATCTAGTCATCCTTTTAAGACTTCCTATGCCATAACTTAATTACACCAATCCTATCTAGATCTTGTGCTCAGTGTTTGATCAATGGGGCATTTGTAATAGCAAGATTACAAAGCTAAAGAAAAAAAATTGCTTGCAAAGCGTGTGTTGACAAAAACATACCCACATTAAAAATTTAATGAAGTCACAGCCTCATTTAACCATTTTACTGTTTTCCCCAAGAAGTTTCATCACTCTCCTAAACTTACTGTAGTCATATTAAATATAGTTTAATATATTTCTCTCCAATACATTTTTAAACAATCACTGCTTTGCTTTATCGTTTGTTTAACATTCTGCCATGTAATCCAAACATTACTTCACAAAGTTTGCTGCTGCTTTATATTTCTATAGTTTTACGGAGTGGATTGGAATCCTCCCATTTGGTGGCTACCATCACACATGTTAAAAGAGGGTCTAGAAATCTGACATTGAGCTGCATGGCTTTCCTCACAGACTTTATATTCTTAGTACTTTGCTCTCAGATCATCAAGTGAAAGCAAAGTAGAAGTATCAGCTGCATTATTACTTATATCAATATACAAGGACACTCCAGGCACACGTGCTTCTGAAATGGTTGCTTTTATAGATATCTTAGAGTCTTATTACAAAGCCTAAAGTGGTTTGTGAGTGAAATCAGATGACAACCAAGATTGCTACCAGAACAAGAACAAACTCCTTTAATACACAGTGATGTTTGTGTAAGATAAATATTTGTGAAAACTCAAATGAGATTTCATGAAAGCTCTTAGGCTTGATAAAAAGACTAAGGCAGCATTTTACTTACTTTTCCATATTTTAACTTTCATTTTTGACTGTTCATTAGCCAGCAGACAGTACTGTTGTACAGGACTGGGATATAGAAAATATAGGCTCTGTTCCAAGCTCCCCTCCTCTTGCAGTCTAATTTTCAGACTTCTTCAATGGGGCACAAGTAACTTGCTATTTATATAGACATTTAAATCACTGCCTTACCATCCCTCTGAGGTGAACATAATACAACTTCTGTTGTTCCTCCTTTCACTTAGATTGCCAAGGCCTCTGAGTAAGGACTCTCAAGTCTGGAATACTTCTTACACATTGCATTTGAGAAGTCTAACAGCCTGGCTAGATGATTTCGTCTAATATCTCTCTTTGTACTGTACAAGGAGAAGCATCACACAACCTTTGTTCATCCACTTTGTAGCAAAATGGAACCCTGGTCTCTGAGGCTTTAGCTATTCTATTCTAGGATCTATACATACTACAATCCTTTTATGATATGGTTCTGTTTTGTTCAAGTGTAAGGCATGTGCAGTTTAAGGTGCAACAGTTTTTCTGCTTTCCCCAGTACATTCAATGTCCTTTGATTATCTTAGATATAACCACAATCTGATGTGCTGAAGTCATCCCTCCTTATATATTCTAGGTCAATAAATGACACATAACCTTAGCTTATTCATAAATTAAGGTTTCTTCATCAGTATATTAATTATCTTTGGGGTAGAAAAAGATACTTTCTCTTATTACAGCTTTTCACCATAATTCAGAATAAGCAACCAGAATAAACGTATCTTTTCTTGATATGAATATGCCCAGGTTTCCGTAGGAAGCCTCATGGGTTTGCTCTTGAATGAGCAGGACTGTCAGACTTGTGCAAACCACTCTGTTGTCCTTGACCCACCTCAGATTCAGCCAACGGGATTCAGTTTCTAATGGTGTGAAACTTAGAAGGCTCCCTGGTAGTTTGGATCTTGGGCCCCTCCGTTCCTCTGTGGAACTGAATCCACTTTGCACTTGTTACATCACAAGTGCTCACACCAGTTGCTTAATCTGTGCCTAATGAGCTTTCTCACCCAACATCTTCACTTGGACACAACAGGTTTCAGCTGAGAGGTAACATGTGGAACAGGGCAGCCATACCCCAGCTGTTGCAGGTGCTTATGTGCCTTTTTTTGCTGTAATCCATCCCAGTATAAAGTCAAACAGGCCAGCCAGGGGGTTTATGTTTATTTTTACCTTTGCATTGGAACAGAGGCAGTAGTTTTCATTAGCAGCTCTTGTCTCTCAGTTTTTTACTTGACTGAGTTTCCGCCTGGTTTGCTGTCCAGATTGCATGTAAGAGGGTTGATTTTTGGCAGAGCAAAGGCTGGGAGGTTTAACCATTCCATTTGGTCACAGAATCAATCCTCACTACAGTCGTTCATCTGATATTACACTGCTGGTCCTGATCCCTATCTTTCTACACTAACCCCTTCCCAGGAATAGGCTTCACTGCATCCTCTGGCTCCTGATACATCAGACTGGATTGGGATGAAGGTACTGCTGTACATTAAAAATTTATGGAAAGTAGAAAAGACAAAACACAAAAAGGAACAACTGATTAAATACTATCTCATTATTTTTCCATTTGGAGAATGCGCTATTCAATTAATGGAGTCTCCCAGTCAGCTCTGGAATAATATTACCCAGTAAAAGTTCACTCATTTAAAATTCAACTATTTTTGCTGTATTTGCAAGTCCTATATATTAATTCATGAGATATGTATATCAGGAATGGTTTAGCTGTTAATTTATACTGAACAAAACAACAGCATTTCAATGAATGCTCAAATAAAATGTTTTCTTAACATGTATTCAAACTAGAAATCTTATTGCAAGGATTCATGTCACCTAGACATCAAGCAAAACCAAATCATATGATCAGTTGCTTTCATTACCAAAAAGGTCACAGATGTCTGAATATGCAGAAATCATCTTTCTACAAATGCAAAATAAAATGTTTCACCTACTGCTTACTCCTCTGGAGACGAGGCTCTGGGGCTCCCATATGTTAAGAAGGAATAATACCAATAAACCACAAATATTTTCCCATTAAGAAAGTCAGTAAGAGAAAAGGCTATACTTGTTAAATTTAACACTGTGACATTATTTGATCAGTAAATAATTAAATTAGGTCCTTACCAAACTTAAATAGATTTTCTTACCACAAAAAAATTTCTCTAAAACAATTGTATAAACCACGACATTAAGAGCGACTCATGTTAAAATAAAGAATACATCCACTCTAAAACATGATACAAACTTCGGCCAAAATCTTTTTTTTCTCATGTATTTCATTGCATAATGTCCTTTTGAGGCATTAAAATTGTTTGAGATATGATTATCTGTACAAAATGCCATGTGCCTTTATCACTTCAAATGTTGGCTAGTTAACATTTAAAGTGTTCGAGGCTGCACTGGTTACTGGGAAAAACAATTAACTATTCCATTTTATTTTTATTAAGTCTGAGTTTTGTATAAAGCATTTGCTGATACCGAGGTTCACAATCTGTTGATTAATTAGAAAGCAGACAAAAATTGCAAAGTGTATCATTAGAAAACTGCGCAGTGTGCAGTTAGAGAATACTCTCTAATTTTGTCTTTTACTTCTAGTTTCTGTCATTATTAGGCAAAAATATCATAATAGTTACATCCAGGTAGTAACAACTGGGAGACAAAGAATATGAAGTAATGGAAGCTGGTCACCTCCATCATAACAAGTGGTTTAATATGCCTAAAAGAAAGGCAGTATATCAAAGTTAAAAGCTATTTAGGGAGAAAGCAGAATGAAACACAAAAAATATATTAGAAAACATCTTTATTCTACCTGTGTAACATCAACGAGGTAGCAGAAACACAGCAAAATATTTTGTCCTTGAAAAAATAAGTTCCTTAAACAAAACCAAGAGGAGGACAAGGTTTGTGAAAGATCTTAGACTGACAGTATGAGAGTAATTAGCACAAACCCCAGTTTAGGCATCAAGTTATAAACACACCAGTACCCTACACTGTGATGCCACATACTTCTGCAAACCATCTTCCATGTCTTTTCCACAGATACAAGACTAAAACAAAGCAGAGTTTTAGCAAGGAGTGCTGTGACTCAAATATCTGGATGAAAAAGAATGCAAAACCCCTGAAGATTTAAAAAAAGTCAGAGCTATTGCATGGCACAGAGTAAAGTGTTCTTTCCTGGGGACATAATGAGGTTTTCAAGGTATATTTTTGATAGAGATAATACAATGGGGGAAAATTCACAAAGGCAGAATCTGATGACCATTTGAGAAAGAAAAAAGTAAATCAAGAAAACAGCAAGAAAGATACTGCAACTAGGAATTCATCCAATTACAAGGAAAAAAGGTCTGAAGACTATTGTTTTGCCTATTCTGCCTCCTTTTAGTCTTTCTATTTCTATAGATTAAAAGCCAAGCAAAACATTATCAAAAAGGTGAATAATTTTTCAAGGTAAAATAGCTACTGCTGATATGGCATCTAACTTTTATCCTATTACATACAAGGAAAACAGTCAGAATGCAGATGTAAAGGTTTCAATATAATCATGTAGAAAAGGACACAGACAAGAAAAGCTCTCAGGAATCCGCCACTTAGTTTTCCATTTGAATTAGAACATCCACATCTTCTCCAGTTTTGCACAATTAAAAAGGAAGAAACACTCAATCAGCCATGAAGTGGTTTCAGTGGGGCAGGGATTCAGCAGGAAGTGGTCAGCAGCACTGTCTGTACCCACAGTCACTATAATGCATGAGTTTTTAACATGTAGTAGCATTAAGCTGTCCTGATGGCTCAGCAAAAAAATGCTGAAGAGAACAACAGCTGCCCTTCTTGGTGCTCTCCTGCAGGCAGACTCTAATCCTCTGGGTTTATACAGTTGTTCAAGAAACACTGAAAGGAAAAGCCTTCTAAAGCACCAGAGGCACCAAATGGGACACTGCGTGCTGCAAGCTTTACCTAGGTTAAGAAAAACTGTACTTTATGCTTTAAAAATTTTTACAGTATCACCTTCCAAAAACAGTCAAGATATTAAAGATCCATATCACAGAATACAGTTTCATAGTTATTATCACATGGGGAGGGGTGTGTCTGCTACAGTATGACCATAAACTGGAAATTAATCTTTTCCAGTCAAGACAGCACATGAAAGTTATTCGTCTAGCAGCTTCCAAAGTTGTAAACCCAGTTCAACTAGCTACCAGACTCTGACTGTGCTTGGTACAAAACAATTGGTATGTACCAACGAATCAGACAAAAGATCAAACTAAAAATAGTTTCAACATTGGTATTTATGTACCTTCAGAGTATTAAAAACAGACTTATTGGATTTCCTGGACTTTTTCTCATTAGGAATTCCCTAATAATTTATACTGATGCTGTTATAAAAGTGATTGTAAGAGTTTAAAATTAAACTTTAAAATTAGAGTAGAAAACATTTGTAAACCAGGAAATGTTAGAGTAGAATTTGAAAGAAATCCAAACTTATTAAGGCACAGAACTACATACAGTAAATCCAAGCAATGTTAACTTTTTCCTGTAGCAGTCCTTTAGTTGGAAAGTAAATTTAATCCATCTTTTAATATGATTTTAATCTGGGATTGCAATCTCTTCTCACAGTAAACAATGTCAAACATTTAGTATTAATGTACAGCAGTTCTGGTGTCAGTAACTTTGTGAAATATCTAAAACTCTTCTGTTAATTAAATACAACATCAATTCAATGTGTGAGGCTTCATGTTAGGAAATAGTAGCTAAATGTGGTTTATATTGCTAAGAGAATAACAAATACGAAATCCTAAAAGGAAAGGAATGGTTGCCAGTAAACTGTACAAGGCCAAAGGTTAAGTAACTCTCAGAACAGGAGGTTATGGGTTGAAGTAGTTAAAGGGAAAATATCCCAGAAATACTTTTCAGAAAATAAATTAAACCCATAAAATCACCAGAATGGCAGGTATTTAAACAAAAGGGTGGGAATAAACCTTTTTTTGGGAAATCTACTTCAATATTTATAACATAACTGGCCCAAATACTGACTCAAAATTAAAAATTAAAGTAGGATTGTGTAGGATTTAAATTCCTTTGTACTTAATATATTTGCATTTCTCGGTAGTGGCTCAATCACTCAAGAAGAACAGTATTTTTGAAGGAAAGTTTTTGTATTTTTTCTGCTTCCTTTTAGGGTGTATTTCTATAACACCTTAAGCCAACCTAATCTACAGTTGCCACAGCCTGGCCCTGGGCCCTCCCCTTGGCTGCTCATTGATTTGTGCTGATGTGATACTGCACAGTAAGTCAGCTCAGGGATCTGAGCCAGTCAAAAACCAGCTCTCCAAAGAAAGCAACTTCTTGTTTCAGTTCCCTGAACTGGCTCATTATATGGCAGCATGAGTGGCACAAGGGAGGGACCTCGGCTGGCTCCGTTTCGTGGTTGTTTGATAGGAGGTCCTAGGGCCCCTGGGACCATCAGCAGCCCAGCACTCCGTGGTTAACCACCTCCATATGAGCCCCAGAGCTCGCAGTCTAAACACTGACATGAACTGTAATTAGCTTTAGGCAGGTAGGGGGTTTATGTTTAGAAACTTCACTAAATCTGATACTTCCAACAAGGGCACACGAACATCTTCCAGCAGAAAGTCACAAATCACCCAGCATGACTTGCTATGAATTGTTCTGTAAAACCAACCCAGGCAAAGTGGAGTGAGATCGCCACACTTCCAACACTACGCTGTTGAGGAAAGGAGGGATTCCACATGCTTTCTCTTTTATGGCCTTCAGAGAACTGACTTCACTCACTAAACTGGATGGAAACATCCCACCCATTTTTGCTGTGTTAATTTTCTGCCCGGGGCAGGAATGGAATGGAATCACTTTCTTTGGGAAGCGGCAGGTTTTTTCAGCTCCGCTCAGCCTGTGGCAGTTCCCTCTCAGGCTGTGGATGCCTGTCCTGGTGTGATGGCTCCCGGGCTCAGGGACCTTTCCCAGGCACCTACACAGCTCACACAGCGAGCAGTGACACTCCCTGTTCAGTTACTGTTCAAGTGAGACACATCAGCCCACACAGCTTAAACAGTAGATCTTCCTTAACTCCGTGTGAAAAGCAGGATGGAACCTGTAGCTTGGTCATAACTTTATCACCTCAGTTTTCCTCACCAACAGCCCACCTGCCTTTGCCCCAGGGCCAATTCTCTGAGATATTTGGTGGGTGTGTACCAGAGCTCTCTCATTATGCACCTATTTTGTAATGGGGCCACAACAGACATGTGAAAGAAAGGGTTTTGCATATAACCCTTTCCCGTTCCTCTGTTCTTGTGCCTCCTACACACCTTTTCCTTAAAAAAAAAAAAAAAGGCGCAATTTCAAAATTAAAGTACTGATAAGGATGAACCTGTTGCTTCAACAGAAATTGTCAATTGCTTGCCTTATGCCAAAGTGCAGAGAGTGGGAGGAGGGAGGAAAAAGTTTTTAAACCAGGGGGTATCTGCAGGTCTGATCAAAGAACAATCTATGGAGAATGAATGCAAGGCAGCAAAGGCACAGTCACAGGTTTCTGGCCTACAAGACCTGCAGGAAAAGCCACCCTGAGTCAGGTACAGCACAGAAATCATTGGAATGGGTTCAATTTGACTGAATGCCAGAGCACACTCTAATCCAGGGAACAGAGCCAGACCTGACCCTATTTGCAGGACCTTTGTTGCTGTTTTAAACATGTATCTTTGCTGTACCACATAACAAACTGAAGATGATATTAACCTAGCAATTAAAGAATCATTAGCAAAAGAAGCAATGCTTTGAGCTGTACTAGTTAGTCAGACTGCCATTCATGCCAGCTGGATATATTAAGTATAGATCTTTCTCTAACAATATTTTAATTGATTTGAATACATAAATAAATTTAGGCTACATGATAAATTATAAAACCTAAGTCTCAAAACCTCCTCCCTTACACATTTATACTTAAAATCAGCAACCCAGCCATTAAGGTAAATTGCAGTTATAACAACAAGTATTAAGAAATATATTTAATATTTGTATCTGTTTGTACTCTGAGGCTAATAAGAATATGGTGTTAGGCAACACCAGCAGTGCTCTGTTCCTTCCCTCTGTGCCATAGAAGCAATGCCATGTGTTCTGCTGGTTTGGCAGAACCATTTGAGACCACCCTGTGAGCCAGACCAAGGGACCCGACCCAGCTTCGTTCCTTATTCGTAAGGAGAGGGGGTGGACTGTTCAGGCCGGGTAAGTTCCTCGATCTGATCCACAAAAAGCTGTGTCAGCACAAGCACTCAGGGATGCTGCAGTGGCTGCAATAAGAACACAGACCAAGGATATCTAAAGTTAGTATTGCTGCCAAGTGCTGCATGTCATGAGACAAAACCTCACACACAGTCCCAGTCACTGGGCACGGCCACGAGAGACAACAGCTCCAGAGAAATACTCCAGCACTGCTTCCAGATCCGTGCTCTTCACAAACACCACTAAAACCCCTGTGAACAAGCATGCGAGTGAACAGATGGTATCTCAAGGATAAATGCTGCAAATACATTGCTGTACAGTGACTTTAGAAGAAAACTGTGATGAGGCTGATCAGTAGTGAAACTTGGAGAAAATAAGTCTGAAAAGTAAATAATGAGGCTTATTGCAAGTGATAAATACAGGGCTATTGGATTACTTGCTACAGGATTTTCTCTTATTAACCTTAGTTTTAAAGACACATTTTGCACTCAGAAAAGAGAAGGATTATCAGTTCAAAGGATTATTGTCTGAAAGAAGTGATATGCAATATCACTTCTATATGAACTAATATGCACTATCAAAATAGTAAATAATCAGGAAAAACAGACTAAAATATACTTCAAGTAAAAGAGAATCTTTAAAACACTCAGACAATTTATCAGTTTATCCCCTCCCCACAATTCATACCAGTAACTCTGAAAACAATCCATCCACTAGCGATGATTGTTTTCTAAGCCATGGCCCTGACAAACATACTTTTTAGTCTCAGATATAAGGAAAGCTACAAAAGTTAAAAAACTGTGGGTATAGTTCAGATAAACATCTTCAAGTTTGGAAATTCATCTGAATGCTTTCTGTCAGAAAAAAAGTGCTTTAAGTCTCATTAGAAGAAGGTTTATTTGTGATGTGCCAGTAACATTACTGGCACTTTTATTTCTGTTCTCAGCTGAGAGTAGTCAACTTCTCACATGGTGTTTTGTCTTCAAGAGTTGTGGGGAAAAAGTTCCGTTCTAAATATAGAAGATTATAGTGAGACTTATCCTATGTAAACTGACTTGGCCTCTTGTTACTGAAGCAGAGAATGGGATGGTAAAGTAAAATTTTGGTTAGCACTGAAGAGTTGCATGCAGTTAAAGAAGAAATAACTGTTTTCATTTTACAAGATTAAAACATCTGCATATATTCAACTTGAAAGAGAACTTCTGATTTTTAGGTATACGGCACTAATTCAAAAACGCTTCTCCATTAACTTGACCTGCAACTCTGACAACCACCAAGTTCCTATGGCAGTGCCTAGAAATGAAGCTTGACTGTAGACAGCAGCAGGACTAGGGTCTGAGCAATGGATGGAGTAAATTGCCTACCATCAATAAATTACTTCCTAAACCTACATTTTGTTTCCAAAATGCCTTAGAAATTTATCAGTCTTTCATTTTAAGTCAGTGGGATGTAGTCTCCAATATTAGTTCTGAAACTAAACTTGAACTTTTAAATTAATTAGACTTGTTTAAATTTTTTTACCAACAGTTTTACATGAAAAATACACGTATGTGCAGGGAAACACTATGATGTACATGTAAATTTTGAGCACTCTGCCTCACCAAGGGCAGCTGGAGAAACAGCATATCTCTTCCATAATGGCAATTCTCCCTTTGGACAGATCAGGTTGGGGATTTGTTTCTGAAACAAACGGGTTTGGTTTATACGTCCTTGGACTAGCTCTACTGGAAATCTTTAACATTTCTAATGTCACAGACTTCTACAGCAACAAAGATGGATAATATCTAGGGAGCCTAGTCTGATAAATACTGCTCTTGCCAGCAGTGCTGTCGTAAATCACCCTTGCCTCCAAGGCTCCTTGTTCCTTCCTTTTGTTTCTGCCTTATTGTCCCCAAAGAACTCTTTGGAGGGGTGGTGGAGAATACAGGTTTTAACCTGCATCAACTCCCTAATCTGTTTTACCACAAAATTCCATAAGCAATCATACTTAAGCAAGTGAGACAGGGACAATGATGTGGGGAATGAAAAGTCAGAGATTGAGGAGTACTGACACCAGAAAAAGTGTTCATCAAACTACAGCAGCCATCCTGTCTGACCATAAGACGATTCTACTACTTATCAAGGCATCCAGTTAAAGGGGAATTCTTGGGAAGCAAGACGGTATCAGTTAAAGATGGCAACAAAACGTGTCCCTCAAATAACTAAGTACTCTTTTAAACTGAAACCATAGGGGTTCCATGAGTGGAATACAGTGACTTCCTTGCAAACACACACTTTCAGCTGCTTCTTTGCAAATCCATATTATAGCACATTCACTATATGTGCAAAACTGGGCTTGTTTGCACAGGGTTGTGTGGTAGAGACAGTCCTTACTAAAATGTCAAAATGTTTAAAGGGTCATGTTATATGTTCAGAACTCACAGTTCAGCTGGCATTTTGTCTACCCACAAACTACATGGTGTTGCCCTTTTCTTCAAAAAAAGAACATCCACCTATAAATGAGACTTGTGTTATGAGAACCAAGGAGATATCCACTTAAAAAGGGTCACACACACTCTCCAAGAGTGTCCCTCCTTCTCCCTTCCACACCAGATACAGCTGCAATTGCATGCTGCTTTTGTATGAACAAGCTTGTTGTGCCTGCCTCTTGCAGTTTATTGGAAAATTAAAAATTAAAATATGCAGACTATTTTATAGCTCCACATAAATGTATAAACCTCCAAGATCCAGCATGTTTGCCTGTCCCTGAACCAGATACACAATATAGGTATTTGTATATAAAAATTCATAGGCAGAATTTTAAAAGCTCTATAACACTCAAAAAAGAACTGTTAAGCAGCTGCTTATTCCCCACTTTTATGAATACAAGGCTGAATTATTACTCTGTATAATAGAGTACTTGTTTTTCCATGAGGTAGGAGGTAATCCCTAACAGTTAGTCTGTTTACAGGTCGTATTTGCCTCCCCAGTGATACTGCCAGAACCTGGGAATTTTTCTGAAGGGCAGTGGGACTAGCCTAAGTATCTTCCACATACTGACCAGGGTATATGCTCCCTATTTAGAATTTCTGTAGAGAGATTCCAAAGAATATGCTTTTGTTTTAGGAACAGAGGCACATTTTTGTTTTCATCTTCCCCTCCTCAGTCTTTCCCTTTAGAAATTACTCTTGGTGATCCTGCATGCTTGTGGTTTCTTAATCTGTAGACAAAACCATGGAGCCAGAAGTCAGATGAAAACTCAAATGCATACATCCTTTTAAAAGAATGTCTATCTTATCTAGACTTACATAGATGTGGTAGGAACACGGAGACCAGAGCCAACTATTATTTTTGCCAATCTGCCCTCAAGTTCAAGAGTGAATAACGTCACAGAAGTTTATAAGCTTTCTCAGATGTGTTATGGGGTTTACAAACAACTGTTTGCCTGTCACCTACCCCAGCAGCTGTGAGAAATACCTGGACTTTTCAGGAAGACATACTGTATAAGATATCAACACCTTGTTTGTTCAGAAAATAATAGAGTTTCAGGAGCATCATTAAAGAGTAGTGAGAAAAGGTTAGTGTGGATCCTGGAAGAAGTTTTCTCTCAATTCTTTCCCCTGAACCTTTCTGTTCCCCTTACATTTTTCCATCCCTTATGCTCTTTGGGACCAGTTCAGGATGGAAGATCTCTCTGCAAACCTTGGCTTCATTCATAGCCAAGTAAAGCAAAGGATCAAACTTATTTGTCTGTTTAGAGCAATAGAACTCCAAGTTTATCATTCAGAAATTGAACCATAAGGTGAGCATTCGTTTGGCCCCTGTACCTCAAGGCACTTTGAGAATGGAGCTTCTGTCTTCCCTGCCTTGATCTGAGAGGGATTATTACTGAACTTGAGGACATGGTCAGACATGTGCAGCCAATCTGTATTAAGAGATGAACTCCTTTGCACTGCCTGTATTTGCCAGTCCTCTCGGATTTGCCAGTCTGAATACACACACTCCCTAACCTGGTTCTGTCAAAACAATCTGCTTTTTGTGGCAAATTATCAGAGAATGATAGGAAAGGAATGAAAGAAAAATGCTCCTTTTTGTTGGCTCCTGTTACTCTAGGACTTGACAAGGTTCTCACTGAGAGTTGGTTACCATGGCTATTAATATCCTGATGCAAAGTCAGTGAATATCATGATTTAGAAGAAAGGAGTGAAATCTCACTAGGAAACCCTAAAAACTGTATAGCAGTTTCTTTAAAGAGAGGAACTGATGACCATTTGGAAAAAATGTATTTATATTTTAATGATCTGTAAAGTTTAGCCTCTGGCAGTTTTATTTTAAAAATCATCTCTTACAATTAGAACCAGTTAACTCAGAAACCAGTGCAAGATGAAATCTATTTGATCTCTTTTCCACATTTTGAATTGCCACAAATTTTCTTTGCTGCAGAGCAACTTTCCTCCAAATATTAAATGCTGTTATCTTACATGCATAGAGAAGAGGCACAGCATCTGTTACACAGTCAAGAAACAACTGAGTTGCCTTACTGCCAGGAAAGACAACTCACTTTGTACAGGAATGCTGTTTGTCTGTTAGACATGCAAGAATCCACTTAGCTTCAATTTCAGCTCATTTGTAGTTGCCAATATCTACCCTTTAAATACTTACAGCCGCCACTTCTGTGTTGAAAAGGTATCTGTTTTCATCTCTCATTTTAGACTGAGACATTGTCCAAAGCATCTGCTAATGTGAACTGTGGGGCCCTGGATAGCACAGGAACTATATAACCTGGTTCAAAGGCATCCTACATGAGAATAAAAGTGGTCCATGAGTGGTTCTTTTCGCAGCAGTGGCCCTTGGTTATCAAAAAATTCCACCTAACAAAACCACTCTATCTTGCAGGCTTGTTTTTAGTCTGCATCAGTTCCCTGGTCTGGGTAGCCAAAGGGTTGTAACACAGCTGCACTTGCAGAACTGAGAGTGAGATGCAGGGGCAGGAGCTCCAGGGTACTTTTCTAGAATGGACTTCACAAGACACACAGGTAAACTTGACTTTACCACAGTGTATCTGAATCATAGTCAGAGGACATCAGCCTAAGTAGGCACCAATCCAAACTTTTTTCAGAGCATTAATTTCTTAGACAAACATTTACAAGTGGGCTGTAGTTTCAATAATTATTTCAAAATGCTCTTTGTTTTCAGGAAGCAATAGTGGGAGGACAAAAGAGGTAAAACAAGATATTTCATTTTAGATTCTACCCTTGACTGAATTGTTTATCAGCTGCCATGATCCCTATTGAGAACTAACAAGAAGCAATAAAATGTCTAGGGTTTAAAAGATACTATCTTCTCTAAAAACACAATCTAGGCTCAGAAACAGAGATTTCCATCACAAACTTGCATTGCTGCCATATGCATCAAAATGGCTGGGTAGTCCACCTGGATTAGAAGGATTTTACCATTCAGTAATGCAGATACTGCCCACCATGACTGAGAGTGGATGTACACTGCAGGCATTTTTAGAGCTCAGCTCATGCACACACAGCCTGGCTGTAAAGCAGCTCTATCAGCTGTTGTTAGCAGAACCCTTGCAGCACAGATTTCATTGCAGGGCTGCATGATGTTCTACAAAAGTGAATAAATACTTGAGAAGTTTAGCCAGCTCCAAGATCTGTTTCAGTCCGGCTGTTCTGCCAGTAGACAGTCATTGTAACTGCTATTTTAACAATACAACTTCAGTTACACAGAAATACCATTTGTCTTGGCTGCTCCCAGAAATCATAGAACTTACAAAGCGAACTGTCTCCCAAGGTACCATATTCTTGTTCAGGAGGGTTCTGTTCCCATGATTCTCATCATTTGTATGGACAATTTAATGCAAAAAATTACAAGTCTCATTTGACTAATATGAACCCTGCCCATAAACAAGATCCATAAATGCAAAGTTAGGCTGCCAGGAAGTACTTCTCTGGGTCTGAAGCTACTGAGGCTGTGGCTGTACTGACCTTTCCTAGCTGATAAATATTGACTGAAGCTGTTCCTATTTTCACTCCTTAGGCGCCTTCAGTTCCCAGGTACCCTTTCTCACCAAGCTGCTGTCTTTGCTGTTGTGCCACCACTAATACTTGTGTGGTCCCAGAGTGAATCACACCAGGGAACTGAAGCAACCACAAGCAAGTGTCTGTGCTGGCAAAAGGGAGGAGGTAATAAGTGAAAGAGATTGCAACAAGAAGCAGGAGGCAATGACTTGATACCTTGGTTGGAACCACAGGTATCATGTGAGCCTTGAAAACACACTGGTGTCTGTGCTAACAGAGGATCTGCAATGGGGTGAAATTACTGGTGAGTGAGAATAGCTCAGTGAAAGAGCTCAGAATAGACGTCAAGTCAGCTTTCACAGCCCCTTGCCTTAGTTATCTCCACACTATTCCTTTCAGGAAAGCAAGCATTTAACGTGTTTGAATTCAATGCTATAGTAGTTTATTCAGCAGCTTTGCATGCCTCTGAAAATGCGTGTTATTTGCTTCAAGAATAATTAGTGCCAAGAATATACGGAGAACAAACACAGTGTCATTCCAATACACCGATGAGACTCAAGGACAGGCAGCAAATTCCTTAACTGATGGTCATTTGATAGCCCTTTTCAGCATTCTTCAGTTCACATCCCATCTCAGTTACATATAATACATTTCATTGAAAAATCTCATGCAGTCACCATGAAGCACTGGATATCAGCTCCTTCTTAGGCACACAAATTAAAAATTTCAAACAGAAAGAGCCTGAGGCAAAATTCCTTGACTAAACAGCTTTTAGGTTTGTGAGAATTTAGATCCAAAGTATGTTACTTTAATCCATCTAATTCAACCAGCATTTCATACTTTATAAGTAATTCAGTCTAAAACTTTATAGTCAACTAGTGAAAACTTGAAACAATGCTCATATTCATTTTAAACAATCTCCTGTCAACAATCATATCTAAGAAAGTATATCGCTACTTCCCATATTTGTACTGGGCAGATCTGAATTCAGGACATCACCCAGGACCTCAGAACCACCAATAAAAGCACTCATGGAGATGGTAAATCATTTACTCTGACATTTATACCCCTTTATGTAACACCAGTTCCAGATCCCTGACTATTTTAACTTTCATCTCACCAGTTCATCCACAACACATTCTTTAAGCTGCTTTGCATAAAGTTTTTCTTTCTCCCATGTCTTGATTATAACATAAATCCACTCTGAGCTTCCTCCTCCATACCACATCCATCCTTATCTGTCACAGAGAGCACAAAAAGCATAAAAATATTTACTCCAGTTCTCCTCTTCTGTTGTGAAAAATGGGTCAGTCAGCTTTGTGCTCCTCCCTGCCTTTCACCCTTTGTATGGTTATATCCTGTCTGTTCTACTGTTCATCTTTGTTCTCTTAGATGGTAAATTCTTCACAGCAGATGCTCCATACAATCTTAACACTTGGCCAATCTTGGATTTTGCTACAATACAGATAATAAAATTATATTCCACACAGATCTGAACTTCATCCATATCAACCAAAAAACCCGAAGCCTGTGCATAACTGCTCATGTTTCTGAGTCAGAAATGTAATGCTGGAATCTATTTTAAGACATTGTGTTAAGTTTCACTCACTTTTGATAGCCTGCATTTTCCTTTTGTGGAGTTATGTTTTGTTTATAGCTTAGAAATTGTGTGTGAGATCTCACAGGATGACCTTTAAAACAAACCATGCTTAACATCTTGATCTCCACAATGGCGTGGGAGTCTAAAGATGTGGTTGAAGATACCTGTTTCTCGTTAGAAGGAAACTAATGACGGCTCATGCCACTTCCTCACTTATCAGGGAAGATCCTCCTGATGCTAGTTTTATGTTAAACTACAGCAGTTCACCATGCACTGGGGATGTATTTCTCATACATAAACACAACTTGTTGACAGAGCTCGATACTGTATATTGTTCATTAAATAATTTATACAAATTAACAGAATAAATTTAACAGCTATGCAAAGCTTATGAACTTGTCTGCAAAATACTGAGCAGTCAATAAATGGGAAGTATACTGGATAGAAATATGCCAGGCATTTCCTGGTTCCATTTCTTCAATCACAAGGAAGCGTAACAGATAACTGCATGGGGATCTTCTCATCACACTAATTTCTGTGCTAATTTGCATAGAAATGTCAAAGAATGAAAATTATTACACTATTTTAGGAGATCAGCTACATCACAGACAGTAACAGCACAAACTCCACAGATGCCCTTATCACTGACCTTTAGCCTTGATCTGGAGATACTGTACTTGAAAGGACTAAAAAGTATTTTAATTACCCTCTTCTCTTTCTGCCACTGGTGTTTGTGCTGAGGTTGTCAACAGGATGTTTCATGCTAAGAACTGGAATGTACCCAGCAGCTTATATTCTACTTTATTTAAAACATCCTTACTATCTGCACAGGTATTATTGTGAGTGCAGGCTGCTAGAGCAAAAGGCTCCTATTCAGGTGAGTTTTCCACTTGTATAATTCATCGGGGGTATTCTCCCTACGTTGCTGTTCTAGCCTGCCTTTGCATGCCAAGCAAGGCACTGCAGGTGTTGGTTGTTGCTGTGAGGTTTTGTTGGGGCCAGCAAAAGTGGTGGCCACTCTCAGGTCTGCTCTGGCCCTGTGCTGATGCCCCTGCTGAAGGGATATGCACATGCTCTTGAGGACCTCAGTTGCAGCATAAGTAACTAATGGAAGGAAAACCAACATTGGCACCAGTGTTGAATGCTGCCAGCTGTGCACCATGGACCTCAAGGAAGAAGTACTTGCTCTGTGTAATGAGCTCTACCTACAGAAACAATCTTTGCAAAGCAAAGACAGGAAGACAACAGACGCACTTTTTTGTCATCCCAGCTAAATGCCTTCTTGAATGGAAGTCACTATCTGCACAATACTGCTCAGGTATTTAGCAACAGCTAAATCCCAAACTGATTTTAGTTCACCCACGGATGCAAGAACTGCTCGCAAGAGAAAATCGAGGATTAACTATTTATGTTTGGATAAAAAGACTGGTCAGCTTGACATGCCTACTCTAAATACTGAGGTGGAAGAAAAAAATGGTATTTACAAAAGCTAACTTTAGCTTAGTGAGGCTAAGAAAACAAACAAACACAAACTATTGTGAATTGCTATTTGAAAACCCTCTCTTCCCTACCCACACTGACCTGAGTGAAGAGTAGCCTCAATATGATACGATTAGCTTGGTCAGTATCCCAAAATCTGTTTAAAAGTTGCAGACAGATTTTTCTCTAAGGGCTGAGCTGTATTCAGTTAAAATCAGTTGAAGTCACAGTTCTAGATCAGCCCATAAAAATTACTAGAAGAAACAGATGTTTTCTGTAAGTTTAGGATCCATGTCAGTACAATGACATGTGGGGTTCTAAAGTACAGGGGAAGTGAGAAGACTGAACTGTGTGGGTGTAGTGTTCTCTCCAAATGGGTGATCCAGTGAATTCACAGGCTGGGCTGAGAGGAAAATAGCACACAATAGGAATGAGGCAGTGATAGGTGAAGATGTGAGATGTTTTCTAACAGGATGACGCTAGCTCTTCCTTTCATGAAAATACATCAACCCTTTCTGTAAAGTTTCCTCTTCATCTAAATTACTTTTTTTTTTTAATTAAGAAGTATGAAGAAAATAAAGTGGAGGTGGATCAAATCTGTTTCTTCAGTGTGTTCCTCTACAAAATTAAATGCAAACTCTATCCCCTGTCATACTTTGAGCTGTGTTTGCTTCCGTGGCATAAGGCATCATTTTAAACAAATGCTGTGTTACCCATTTTGTCTCTAACAAAGAATGGGAAATCCTCCTACAGACTCCCAATAGTTAAAATACTGAACATGAAGAAAATGGGTAAATGCTGAATCTACAGGTAAGTGCAGTACCAGTACTACTGCCCAGTTTTCTTTTTTTCCCCTCTCTATTTATGCCTTAACCCAGCACTGCTGTCATTACAGCACATGCACACTCTCAAGTCATGCTGCCTGGTCTTGCACGTCACCCACACTAGCGAGCAAACTGATTTTACAGTTTACACTGCAACATGTGCCACGCTGAAAAAACTTAATGGGAGAGAAGGTAATTTATTAAATCACTGTTAATTCAGTATTCACAATGCAATATTTCTATAGCCTTGGGGCTATAAACTTTCTAAGAACTACAACTGTTTTCTATGTTCAGGCAGAGCGACATATGAAAGCTGCTATTAGTTGTAATAAGAGAATGTCACAGGACAGCACAGTAAACTAGAAATACCATGCCTCCTCCCAATAGTTAAAATACTTGTAACTAACTGTACAGTGATTTACTGGCTTAATCCTGCAGTCTCAATATTCCACCTCAATATGCAGAACCATATCATTCTGATGCCCTTGTGAACACTCCATCTTCCATTCATTCCCACATAAGGATCTGAACACCCAATGTTCAGTTAACTTCTGAAAAAACCCAAATCCTTACAAAACCCCCTTTTCTATGCATACAGAGGAAATAAATGCACACTTCTGCTTGAGTGAAACTGTCTCATAGTGTTTTTAACACTCTTCAGATCTCATGGGTTTTGTGGTTCATATAAGTACCTCTTCTTAGACGTGTTTACTTATGTTCTGCCTGGTGTTCAGGATTTGGCTCTATTTCAGCACAGAAGAAAACAATGACAATGGTTTCAGCTATTAAATGTTTTGTTGCCTGGGATTTCTATATGAGTATGTAACTAGAACAGATACACAGATGACCAGGAAATTTGCCTTAAATTTTATAACAATTCAGAGAGCTAATGAAACAGTAAACTACAACAAAAAAAGAGTTTTTGCTACCGCAGAAACTTAAAGAAAAAAGCAGTAGTTAATTTCCTAAGTAAATAAGCGTACACTGAATCAAATCAGGTAAGTCACCAAGAAGCTTCGCAATGAAATTTGATTAGAGCCTGATTTTCTTTTTTTTTTTACCCCAAAAAGATAATCTTTTCCAACACTGGAAATTAAAAATGTCAAAAACATACCAGCTTTTATTTTAATATCTTTGTAACTCTCACTTTTCTCAGACCACAATGAGGGAAACCACTTCATCAGTTTCTGTTTGAGAAGTCTGACATAGAGCTCTCTGACCAACTGCTAACAATCCCTGCTGACACCTGTGCACAGACAGTGGCAAGTACACAGGCATGCATGGCACATGCAGCAGCCTAACACTGCATAGATAAGTTTGCAAAGCAACAGAAAACAGGACTAGGAAAGGTAGCATGTTTATATAGTTTTAAGACAGCTAAAAAGTTGAAGATCTATATTCAAATCCAGTTTTGTCAGCACTATGCAACAGAATACTAATCAAAAAATCCATGTTCACAATTATACACAGATTATATGAATTTCATTTTTCGCAATGACATAAGCATTAAAAAAAAAATGTATGGAGCTTACCAAGGAAAATTAGGTTAAAATTAATAAAGTGTCAGATTTGTATTACTCTCTATACTCTGTAAACACACTCTTTACTCTGTAAACTCTCACAAGAAGATATCTCTCAGACAATAATTTTCTAAAAATGAAAAACAGAGACTCTTCCACCATAGCAGGCAAGGGAAAAGTAAACTCTTTATTTAACTAATAGGTATTTAACTGTAGATTCACATTAACTCCTGCAACAGTTTCTTGTGGGAGCTAAGTGAAGACCACAGGTGATGTACATTCTTAAGCCTCTCTCATAAAAGCCACTGAGGTTAGTGCTCCTTTGGGCACGGATGACTGAACCAGACTCCCTCTGGAGCTCAGCAATTCTTCTCCTTAACTGACCTAGGCAACTGTTGTTTAACAATACACAAGGCACTCCCTCCTCACCAAAGACTTGCTTTTCATGTTTAGCTTTTAATGTTTTTCATCAGCTTTGTCATCAGCAACTCTGAATAAAGGCCTCAAACACTGGCCTCCTGCACTGTGGTACAGATGGAACTTAAGCCTTCCAGGCCGTCTCATTGACATCACATCTTGACTCAGAGTCCAAATATAAGCAGACTCCTGTTTAATAAAGCAACAGCTCCCATTATGCTGACCTCCTAGGTTTGATTAAAGAAGTAGCAATAAAATGCTTATCTGAATCAAGATTTCTTCCTAGCTAACACCTGTTTGGGACCTCTTGCAATCTTGCCAATTGACATGTTCGTAAAGAATGTTCTTGTGCGGGTCATAATGGGCAAGTAAAAACCAAACCAAACCAAACAACATCCTACCTCCCCCTCCTTCCCCAGCAACCCAAGGCATGCTCATCCTTTGAACCAGCCAGCAGCTGAGCTGATGTGTGGTTCACTTGCCAGTTTCTGAAACTACAGTACAGGGGAACTCTAGGATTTTGATATTCAGACTCTGTACTTGAACCGCCAACATTTAACCTCACATTCCAGGGCAGGGCTGGGCTCAGAGCCCAGGACATTCCAAAAAGCATTCCAACCAGCAAGGCCCTGGAGGTAGCCCCACAGTGAGCGCATCCATACTAAAGTCTAGTAAAAATATCTCTGTGTTCCCATTCAGGTTTCTAGTAATCAGAGTATATGTAGGCCACAGGGAGGAAAGCTACAGTTCTGCCAACAGCCACGGACCATACTTTGGCAGCTATCATTACAAATACTTTCTGCAGCACCAGTATCAAGTAAAAAATAAAACTGCTTTTTTGTTCACTGACAGTAGCCCTGGGACAGAAGAAACCAGTTGTGTCACTGAGTTCCATATGATTAATAGTGAAACATTTTCACTAAGCAAATACTTAAAACAGAGCATAGCTCTGATCAATATTGACCAAGTACCATATTCACTCCACATTAAAATTGAGCAAAAAAATTCTGAAAAGTGAGGATAAATATCCTCCAAACCAACTGTGGTCTCAATTGCCACCCTATGCAGGAATGCAGAAGCGCAGTGGCTGGATCGTTAAATACTGCAGAAGTCAGCATATTTTTCAGAAGGAAAAAAACCTGCCACCTTCTGTTTATGGTAAGTACAGCAGAGAAGCTCATAGAGTCACCAGTGTAGTTTGCTCTTTAAAGAGGAATGAAAGTATGCAACAAAGTCATTAATCACAACATTCTGACGCAGGTAGACATATATACAATTGCAACTTCTCTTTGGTTCTTTCTGAGACTGATAAGGAGTATCAAACACATTATGCTTTCTAGCCACCTGCCAGAATTTACAGTCCTTTTATATTTAGCATTGGAAACTCATTCCAACAGAGTGACTGCTCACTTTTACAGGCTCTGTTTGTCCTGTCCATAACTACAGCACAGACAACTCCACTAGTGTGTACAACCAGTGCAGTGAGCTAAGCATTGGCAACCACGTAATAATTTCAGGAAGGATTTGAAAACACGCATTTTTAGAAAACAGAAACATCCCCCCAAATTATAGCACCCATCTGATTTAATATAAATACAGTATATAGACTTTGCAAACTTGTGTTAACACAGCATTTGTTTCAGCTCATAGTGAACTACATAGCCAGTGTCACCCAGCTCTCTCCATCAACTAAACCACGGTTTGCTGGTAAACTACCTACATGCTGGGTACTCATATAACCTTTGCTTAGGTATCAAACTTCAACTACAGTTCCACGTGAATTTTTTACAGCATGCTGCAGATATCTGCTCAGCTGTTCAAACAAACCCAAGATTTGCACATTCTCAAGCACCACTGGGACACCTGGCTCTTGCCATAATCCTGGGCTCTGAATTGCATTAAGTCACTTGCTGGAAGGAAACAATTCAAGACGTCTACGTAGGCTGTACCTCACTAAGGAGGCAGGAGGATGAGTATTCGCATCACATGACAAAATATGAGGAGAAAAAAAAGGTACAAGTACTGTTAGGAGGGCCTTGGCTCCCAATTCATTGTAACTTCCACCAATCTATACCAATTGCTGCCATACAAGTCTACACTGTATTTAGGCACCATCACCTATAATATCCAAAGATTCAATTTTCATTTTAGACAGACAATGATAATAAAAGACAAAGCCAGATTCTTCTAAGTGACAGGACAAGAGACAATGGGTACAAATTGAAACACAGGATATTCTATGCAGAAGAAAAAAAGAGCCCCCACTTTTGTTTATCATAGGGGTGCTCAAACACCAGAATATGTTGCCAAGAGAGGTTGTGGAGTCTAAGTCCTGGAAAATGCAGGACCTGTGGGGAGAGGTTGAGGGAGCTGGGGTGGTTCAGTCTGAAGAAGAGGAGGCTTAGAGGTGACCTCATCACTCTCTACAACTCCCTGAAGGGAAGTTACAGCCAGGTGGGGATTGGTCTCTTCTCCCAGGCAGTCAGCAATAGGACAAGGGGGCTTAAGCTCTGCCAGGGGAAATTGAGGCTGGATATTAGAAAGAAATTCTTCACAGAGAGAGTGGTCAGGCATTGGAATGGCCTGCCCAGGGAGGTGGTGGATTCACCGTCCCTGGAGGTTTTTAAACTGAGATTGGACATGGCACTTAGTGCCATGATTAGTAAAGGGTCTGGAGTTGGACCAAGGGTTGGACTTGATGATCTCTGAGGTCTTTTGCAACCCAATCAATTCTATGATTCTATATCATTCTATATATACATCACTTACCAGCACACCACAGACTTCTTAAAAACACTTAATAAAACAAATGACAAAATTGCTTTGAAAATACCTGATATATGAAAAAAATTTATTATTTGGGATAATCTTCTCCATGTTCTTTAAAGTCAAGTTCCTAATTTATCCTGTCTGAAAGGCACCATAGGGACATAGTGAATGGTGAACAGTAAACATCTCATTGGCATTTTTCATACCTGGGGAATTTATCTGTCTCTGAGAGAATCCAAATGAAATGTGACCAAGATATACAAATAGGAGTTAATTTGTAGCTGCATAGGCATGAAATCTCTAATTTCCATGCTATCGGGGCACATTCGTGTCAGAAGTTTCTTCAGTAAAATTAGCTTTTTTATGGGAAGGTTCAGCAAGATCTTCTCCGTGGTCTCTGTTATTCAAGCACTCCTGGTCTTCCCTCTTGCGTTTGTTAATCAGGTGATTTTCTCCCTCAGACAGCTTTCCCTCTGGGACACCCAATGTTCTCAGACAGACAATAGCTGCAGCCTGTTCTGCTAGTTTCTTGGACTTGTCCCTGAAGAGCAAGCAGACAGAGCACAGGTAAAAGCAGAAACTGAAGTCTCTACACTGCCAACAGAATTTCCTGTCTCTGATGCAACATCATAAACAAACAGCACTTGTAGTCATCTCATAGCAGAAGAACAAAATAGGTCAGTTCCAGAAATTATTTGTATCTTGCTAGGTGTCAAGTGTTGATGCATCACTTCTGATGTAATATTCCTCAAAAATCTGTTTCTATCAGGTCTTGTGTATCAAATACTCTTCATTTCAAATGTACAAAGTCAATGTGTCTTTGGCCCAAGTGGTCGCACTCCTCAGAAAGTTAACTTTTACAAATCTGATCACTAAACAAAACTAACTGGGTTATGAAGGATTACTGTTCTTGAAAGAGACTCAGGCTTAAACATACTCTGGCAGGTGACCAAGTTCATTGATGCTGACAAAAACAGGAACTGTGCCATAATAATAAAAACTTTTATCATTTCTGGGAGGTACTGCAGATCACCCATTTGTGAGACTCAGTATTTGAAAACATTTTCTTCTCAAAGCTTCCTGAACAGCTTCTTCTCAAAGCTTTCTGAACAGAAAGACTGCAAGGCAGCAATTGTGTGCATTTGTCCTCTTTAAAATGTTCAATGCTGAGTCTAGCTTTGCAGTTAAATCAAGATCAATGTAGCTGTAAATACTTCAAGTCAACTCCAGTATTAATGCATGATTGTACAAAATAGTGCTGTGAAACTTTAGAGCAGCCCTGGATGTAACTGCTAATTAACTGTGATCCCTGAGAAGCCACTGCACTGTCCTCTCCTTCACTATGTGTAGACACTTAATCCTGACTTCCTTTTGGGAATGGTTCTGCTGTAGTGGCTGAAGACACTCTCTCCCCCAACATTCCCCTCTGCCTCCTTTGATTAGTTTCTGAACTCAACACATACAGAACTGAACTGTGTCACCTATTTGCACCCCTTCCAGTAGAACTTGTGGACTAACACATGAACTGAATGAATTAAAATCAGTGATCATTGACTTGATTATGCCTGTGCTTACTTCCTCCTGTCATATTCAACTCTCAGAAATTTTTAAACCTTTGTCCCTCTCAGAGGGAGCTTTAGAACTCAGTTTTTAGTTGACCTATATGGAAGTCCACCAGAATAGACCAGAGTGCCCTTTTATTACAAGTTTTTTAGTATTGCAAGTATTCTAAGCAACATTTCAGAAACAAAAATCCAGCTGGAAAAACCAGTAAGGACCACTTACCACAGAGTTGACTGGTATTTTTGCTCAGCTACTGTCACTACTGAACAGAATAATCTATCCAATGGTCTTTGAACCTGTGGGGGAAAAAATAAAAATTAAAAGGATATCAAAAAGCAGTCATGTCATTTACAGAAGAAACAACATCATCAAGATTCTTTGATAAGTGTAGAGATAAGAACAACAAGTAACAGCTTTAAAACTACTGTAATTTACACCACAAATTTAACCTTACATATTTAAAAGTAAAATATAAGAAGAAATTGTCCAAACTGCAAATATTTTGCTTTGCAAAAAAGAAAAACAATCAAGTAATGCCCCCATCTCAGTTGCTCCTGTCCCATATAGCTCCTACCCATAACCGTGTGCAACTGAGAAAACATCCCGAGTCTAAATGCTTTACTTCACAGAAGCAGCAAAAGAAAGTCAATCATGGGCTTCCATATAATGACCTGTAGTGACAGCAACTTCTTTCACACATGAATCAAAACCAGATGGAAGGTTTAACTTTTAATTTTTTATTTTCTAATAAAATAAGCTACTATTTTCAGGCCTACGAGCGTTACCATTTCTGAAGCTGCTTCCTCAAAGAGCTATGCCAGACTGGGAAGCAGAATTTCCTCACTATCTTGAGTCCTAAAATACCTCATTTCATAGACGAAGCAGAGGAAGAGTTTTGAAAGGGTTTCTTCATTGACTCACAGTTTCATAAACAGGCTGAGGATGCTTTTCTTTCCTACACCATTCCAGAAGATACATTTTTGGAGTAATCTGTGGTGGATATTCTCGCCTAGACAGAAAAATTTGTGGTCAACAACTGTGCACAAAGTTCTATTTTAAAACAGACAGTGCTACTTATTATATTACTTCTACCAGTCATTTGAGGTTTAACTTTACAGCTCAAATTATGAGGATAATGCTGCTTCCTCATTAGATAACTCAAGTAACAGAAAGCCTGGAACTAAAGAACATCTTACAACAGCCAAATATCACAGAAAGAGTGGTGATTATGTAGTGATGTACACATATTGCCTCATAAAAATTCACTCAGTAAACACTGGTTTGCAAATAATTATTTTCAAACACTGTCAGGCACTGTCAAACTCACAGTTCCTACTCACAGATGCAAGATAGTGAAAAACTTAATTTGTGTGCTTACTTGTCAAATCTAACAGCCATTTTTATTACATCTGGATCATCCATTTGGTCATCTTCATCTTGTGTCTCAGTTTCTAAAGACATTTTCTTTGCTTCAAAAATAGCTGTTGTTTCTTCATAGAAGTCACCCATTTCAAAGACTTCACTATTCAAACAGAATTCCTTTGTATTAGAGATCAGTTTATGAATTTTTGTATCACATTATGGTAGACAAAAGTAAATACAGAAATCAACTGTGATTAAAGAGAGTATATGTGTATGGAGAATCACATGACAGTGTGGCTATATTCTGCACAGTGACATATATAGTTTCTCTTTCAATTCTTATCAGACACTGTTGTGGTACAAGTAGAAAAAGAATGTTCTCATTTCCAGCACTACATATGCAAAGCTTCGCCTGAAAGTCCAGGCAGGGTCAATGGGAAATACAGGTCTTGCAATGTCTGAGTTATTAGCTCAAGCAGTAACTTGCAGGAGGATGAATTGGCAAAAACATCTCCAAGTGGCTCCTCATGCATCAGCTCCACAATATAAGCAAAAAATAGGAAAGAGATTCTTCTTCTAATTATAGTACTTAACAATACTGTAAGCGATAAACGCTATAACATCCAAAACCCTCAAAATCTCAGATTTTCTGGTATCAGAATATTATTCACAAGTGTAAATACAAGGGAGGAAGCCATCAGGATTTGAGTCAAAGGCAGGATTCTCAAGTCTTTTTAAATTTTGGATCCATGCCAAGCTGGATCTACTTTGTAAAGCTGAGACTATTAATTTTCTACAGATAATAACAGCAATAAAACCTGCAGCACAAGAAAACTTTTATTTTCTGTTATGAAAATGCTGTTTGGTACAGGGCTGTTCAATGGCAAAATGAATGCTGGCCACAAAGCCATCTCCAGTGCTCCAAGTGAAAAAGCAAAAGGTGCTGAACAATGTTAACCTGCACTTCTAAGGGAAGGCAATTTATTATATACTGGTAGATAAATGTTTAGCCCAGAATGCAGCCCCTGTTCTCTTGCATTCAGTACTGTGGTTAAACCTTACATGGCTGTAATGTGCCCTCACCACCAGGAGACAGTACCATTTTTGTCTGAAGATGCACAGGTGCATGTTAAGTAACAGAATGTTCTTCAGTTATTTGGACCTGAAACAGGCTATTCAGAACAGGGCTCAAAGGACTGAGTCTGCTGACAGAAGGCAGTTTCAAAAATGTTCAAGTGTCTCTTTCTCTCCCCCTCTCATGCACACTGCTTAAGCCACTTTGAAGTTGGTATTGCCTTACATGTACAAAAACTGACAAAGTTCAATTTTGGAAACTCCTAAAGAATTGTTAGGCACAGCACATAAACCCAAAAGTTTTACCCAAGATCTCTATCCAGTGTTTATGTGTATAAACTGTGACACCTCTAATTACCTGTTTAAAGGCTTGGCTCTCACTTTACGATTTCTTTTCTTTACATACTGTAACTACTCTTCACACACCACCCTTTAGGCTAGGAATTATAGGAAGTTGTAAAAGATTGTTTCACTTTCAATCTCTATTACATGTCTTATATTATATATGTCTTATAGTATATGTCTATTATATGATGTGCAAGTTTAACAGAGAGTACAACTCCTGTGTCTGAAGCACAAGCTTACCAGATCTCCTGTGTGGACTGTGCAGCATGTAGCTTCTTACCCTGGGCAGTTTCCAACTGTTCTCTTAACATCTGACACAAACAGTATTTTGTGTTGGTATAGTGATTATCATATCTCACTGCCTGAAGGAGAGAGACAAAGGATTTAAAAACACACCTAACAAATTTATCTTATATTTTCCTCATCTCTTGATAACTTTCAAAATAATTTTTGAAAGGCAAACCACAAGGCAGTTTCCTCGATAACATATTCAACACTACTATGAATGTGACTATAATCTGATTATTTTGGCATGACTTCATGAACAAAAATTCAACTTATTCATATACTCATGAAGAAAGAGTTGACCAGTTTACATCACCAACAAGCAATGCACTGTTATTTTAGTAAGTAACTGGTTAATGGCAAGTTCATATTTTTAAAAAACAAGTAATTTTGAATTGATGACATGATCAAAGCTACAGATTTCTGACAATTTCCTATTACATCCTTAAAATAGTGTCTTTTGAATAACAGACAAAATTTTGTATACCAGGTGACTCAGTTAAGTGAGCTACAGTACTACAATACAGCATTACTGTATTGGCAAATCATTCCCTTTGCTTCCTTGCTGTGAATAATTATTGACAATATTTGTAAAAAGTAACTAATTTCTAAAAATGAATCTAGCAGAAATTACTTGATATTCCTTCACTTTTCTGTTCAACACTGTATACTATATATACTATACATACTATATATAATATATATAATGTATATAATAACCTGTTCAATTTGTACATCTGTAACTTCAAAAGAGTTGGCCTACATATTTTTAAATTTCTAGACATTTTTAGATAGCCTTGTAAACATCATAAATGTTCCCAAGAAACTAGGGCTAAAAAGCATGGTACAGAAGAAAAGAATGATCAGGAAAAACTGATTACAGATTGATGAACTTTTCTGAACAAAGTGAAACAGAAGTGGTTGATCTGCAAGACTCATGTCACATGTACTAAGTTAAAATATCCCAGACCAAGTCCTTGAAACGACAAGGAGTTAAGACACTCTAGGAAGATTTGGATTAACAATTCTAAACAATGTTAACAACAAGCAAGATCTTAAAAAACCCCATACATATTTAAGGTAATCTTGCATGACATCCTTCAAGGGGAAAAGCCCCTCTTTTCTGAAGATAGACGGGTTCCACATGGCAGCACGAGCTATCATTACTGATGAGGCAGCTGTTGCTTTCTGGAAGGTCTCTATGTCCATATATTCTTTGATGAAGTCATGAGATCCTCCACTAAAAATTAACAACACTGTTTTAATAAGTTATGAATCTTTTTCCTGCACTTGCAAGTCTTAAGTTAGGTAGAGGCATCTGGCCATAAGGAGCTAATCTGTCCAACTTACTTTGCTATTACTGGAATGGAGACAGCTTCAGATATGGCCTTGATCACATCACAGTGGACAGGGTGCTGAGGCCTCTCCTCCTTCTTCCTGTCCAACAAACAAAACAAAGGCAAGACCAAAGATTTTCCTGTGGAATTTGTAGATCTCTAAATCACAGCAGACATGACACAAGGAGGACTGGCATGTACTTGTTTCCACTTATTTATCTCATATATTTGATATAATTTCCTGCTGTTTCTTTAAATGCAAAAGAACTATTTCCTATCAAATACATTTTAAGACATTGTTACTGTAATTCCATATCCAGATAAGCAGCATTTTTTAGATACAGAATATGCAGATAATTTTAATTTTATTTGGTCTTTGAGACAAAAATTTTCAGCAAACAGCAGCAAACAGTACAATTGCCTAATTGGTGGCCTGATTTTCTACAACACCAACTCAGTTAACAGTTGAAATCAGAACCATGTACTACATCTAGCAGGTAGAGAATACTCTAGTCATATCATACTGTGCTCTGTTCATCATGAAACTAAAAAATCTAAGTATTTCTTGCCTAAAATCAATTTACCTTCCATGGACTGCAATGGCAGCAATACCAGTTTTTTCTATTCTCTTCACCAGATTCACAGTATCTTCAACCTGAGGGATAAGACAGAATGACAAGATTTTAATTCAAAGCAAAAGGAATAACTATCATGCAATCATTGTACAGACAAATGCTGGCAGTCTTCCCTTTCCTCAAGAGGGATTTCATCTGTAACACCCATCACCCATAACCATTTAATATATACTTCAATTAAAGAACTACCTACTATGCCAAAAATAAGAATGCATTTTCATTGCCTCCTTGAAACCACAGATTGCAAACTTTCTCAAACCAGGTAACATAACACTCTTCCAGCAGATTTACAGACTGTCATTTGAAAATGATATAGAACATTTGATTAGCAAGTCCTCTCTAATGACTACTCTGTAAATTGTAATTAAAATGCTTTTCAGTAAGAGGATACCTTCTGAAATCAACATAACATCCAATCACACATCTATTAACATGTAGGGAATTCAACTGCAAAAAAAAAAAATCCAGCAAGGAAGCTCCATTAGCTGTAAAAAAAACTCTGGAAAAGGTGGGGAAACATCCTGTACAAGAAAGAACAACCAATGGAGTTACAGATTCTAACTGCAAGAACAAGAAAACAGTTTGGGAAAAAAAAATTAAGTCTGAAAACCCAGAAAAGAATCATCTATTGGCTGCCCTGGGTGAAAAATAGGAATTAACAGCATCTACTGGCTGCTCAAGGGGTGGTGTCCTACACCCTCTTGTATCTCTGTGACTTCAAAATTATTTAGTTGGAAAAATTTCAAGGATAAAAGCCTCTGTGTCCTCGCCTATCATGGAACCTCACAAGCCCACAGTCACGGTCTCCACACATCTGCAGGTCAGATAATCCTTCAGCTGGGACAGCATTCCAAACAGAAATTATAATTCCAAGCACTATTTCACAACAATGGGCCTAAAATGACAACATATGAGAACGCATATATTATAACTGATATTAAACCACCAAAATAAACAACAACTAAACACTTCAGCATGAAGATTTATGTTCTTACTGATGGCAAAATGCGGATTTTGCAGGTTACTGGTTTACAAACTCCTTTAACAAGGGTAGTCAGTATCTGGAAAAAGGAAGAAGAAGACAAAAATGTGATCACAATAGTGACATTACTACAGCTCTCCTCCTTTCTCTCTTGAAGATAAAAGAAATTAGAACAATATAACACTACTTACTATTCTTCTACTAAAAAATCTCACATGCTAGACAGACACATTCAATCTGTAATTGAAAATATAATTTTATCCAATAAAAACCCCTATTTCTAGCCTAAGCCATTTCTATTTCCACTTCTTTTTTTATTTCAACTTTTTTCAATTTACAGAGCAATTAACTGTTGCTGGAGTTTCAACACTGCTTTTAGAATGAGGTGACCTGTGAACTCTAATAATTTCAAAATAAACTGCAAAGGTTTTTCATTTTCATGCAACCATTTTCACCATCATGTTATATTCCAGCTGTCAGTTTCTCACGCAAACTAAGTGTAAGTATTCCCTAAAAAGAGATTTTTATTTAAAAATAAGAAAGCCTTCAAAATGGAAAAAAAATCTGGGCAATATCAAGCAACACCATTGAATCTTCTAAAGGAAAGCAAACTGAATTCCATGCTTAACACAAAGCAGATTTTATTCATTACAACAAACTTGGAACAATCAGACAAATGAGTGGTTGTTAGTCTAATCATTTAAGAACTGAGCTATGGAAAGAATATCCTTTTCACAGCTTGAATTTAAGTCCAACAGACCTTACTTAAAAGTGCCATGTAATGGCCTATATGTGTTTAAATCACTGTGTGACTACACAGTAACTGGTATCAGCAATCCAACAGGTCTCTAAACAAAGGAGAGGAAGACAGCTGATCCTGACTGTTATCAGAAAAAAGCCCTTCTTTTTCAACCTTTTTTCTCAGATATTATCATGCATGTTATTCTTATATAAAATGGATGGAACTGAAGACAAATGATTTCAGAGTGGTGTATCCCATGAACTTGAATTTTGTTTGATGTTACTGCACTTCTTAGGTTCCCAATACAGATAGGAGCTGTTATAGCTGCACTCAAGTTCTTGTACTTAAAACAGCTGGCAATTTCTGTCACCTTGCACTGTCTACTCAAACCTTTCCTCAGTAGTGTTCTCTCAAAATAAACAGAAGCATCCAAGAAAATTATCTAAAAAACCCCTCTCTTTAGTATTTTCAAGTTGTATTTTTTTGCATATAAATCAAACTAAAATGGCATAATTTTCAAACATTGTCACTACATTTTTCTTACAATAGCATCATAAGCAAATCTTAAAAGTTTTCAGTGTCAGCCTCATTAAAGATTCCAGTGTGAGAATCAAATAATTTTTAATCACATGGTAAGCTTGATTTGGATCTGTAATTTCAGTTGTCTTTTGCAGGCTATGAGTTTAGTTATCCCTCTGCAGATTGCTAAGAGTAATTTTAATGCCTAAGATTTTGCTGCCTATTAACATCTTCAACTGAAAAGAACAATTCCAAATTTTTGAGCATCAAGTTTCCCACTCTTCTGAAGATCAGAAGGAAATGTAATGGTTGTAGAGGGGAAGCGAAGCTGTTAGCAATCATATTTACAACTGCCTCTCATTCCCGTGAAAAATATTTAGTTCTAGCCTGCTCAATATTTTCCTCCCAATTCCCACTCTGAAATTTTTTTCTTTCAGCTTTCATCAGCTTATGCTTCACAAATTACCTTTTCATTTTGGATGGTATCACCCACGTTACTTAATTCATGGAAAACCATATAGGCCTCAAAAAAATTGGCTCAAAAAGATTTGTCTCCTGTGCAACTCAATCTTGCTCCCAGTAGAGCACAGTACAGAATACTCTCCCAGGCATTCAAAGGCCACAAGGTGATACTTACAGACTCGATTTTGTCAGGATCAGACAGCAGTGCTGCTCCCATACCTCCCTGTGAAAATATACAGAAACTGTTACGCACGATGCAAAAACATTTTTCAACTCAATTATTTTGCCTAGTAGCAGAGTAGCACAAAAGTGTAATATTATATAAAGGAGGGGGGGGGAGAAATAAAGAAGGAAAAAATGGCAAAATCTAAAATACAGGAGCATTTGTGAACACTTTGGTGCAACATTTGCTAGAACTGTATCAGAACAACTAAGCAGTAATTCAGGGGACCAATCTGCTCTCATTACTTTATGGAGCGGGCAGGATTTCAAAAAGCTATTTTTAGCAACTGTAATCATCCAGTTTCTCCTCATTAAGTGACATCTGAACACATTTATTGTTTTAACAGACCATGTATTCCATACCACCAAGAAAGAAAAAGCTTATTTAAGAGTAATCAAAATCCACTTGCCTTAGTAGAGTATTCTTTTGGGCATCCCATGTTGATATCAATTCCAGCCACATCACTCTCTCTGAAAGAGAAGGAGACAAATATTTTTCCGCATATTAGAACAAGAATCAGGAAATAGATATCTTTCCAGGTAACTTGTTCCATCATCATTAAGGCTTAAATGAGAACTTAAGGCAGCTTTTATTTGAATTTCTGAATTTTTAGCTTCTCACTTATCTAACTTGCATACCTACATTTGAACAGTGATCTGAAGACCAGATCACTGGTTTCAATGACCAGTGCTGTGCAGAAGCTGCAAGTCATCATGGCTTGGCTTCATGAACGAAGATTTGAAGCTGCAAGTATTTGCCTTAAATATGTTTATACAGGATTAAGTATATATAGTTTATATATTATATATAAATATATCCGTCACTAATCCACTGCTGTTGCTAAAGCAAGTCCTATGGAAACCTCCATCTATTTAAAATAAAGGCTTCAAAACACCCTTTTGAGAGCCCCTTTTCATTTCTACACAATACATTATTGGAAGCTTCAAACCACAAACAGCAGGAGACATTTTCAGGCATACTGGTCTTACTTGCAGCTGTGCAATACTCAGGGAAATTTCATGCTAGGGAGATCAAGGACACACTCACACTAGCAAAAAGCCATCAATACCGGTGGAGAATTCATGCAGCTGCTGCTCTGAGCAAGAATTATTTCAAGTAGAAGCTGCAGTTACATCCTTATAGCACTGGCCTTCTCAGAAGCTACACTTCACTGTGCAGCTCCTGCAGAACTTTTCCTGATTCTATGAAGACCAGCTTTTAACCTCTCAATCATAAAAAACTGTCTTCAACAGTAATTCCTCTGAACAAAAAATCCCAAATAAACCCGAGGTGGAAATGAGAAGGACAACTCACACAAGCTTAGCTACTGCCAGGGCTCTCTCAGCATCTGCTGAACCCTGTTGGTAGAACAAGAGGATTTATAATTACAAAGTATCACAAACTAATTTAAAAAAAGAAGTGCTCACTTGCACATGTGTACAACTGTATTTGCTCTAACATGTAGTATAGACAGAGACCCACTCACAGCACACTGGACAGTTAAAATATTTAGCTAAAGTATGGACTAGACTCAGCCACTAAATGACAAAAGGTGATGCAAAAAAAGGATTCTAAGAGGTCTGTCTATCTCCTTTACCTACAGTAATATTGAATGTTCTTAGCCCATCAGCACTAGGTATCTGTTTTCCACATTCTTAAGAAGCTCCACTAATAACAATTCTACAGCCTCTAGCAACTGATTTCAGGGCTACCATTACCACTGAAAAAGCCTTTTCAGTATCTAATACAGTCCACACCTCTCCTTCCCTCCAATCCCATCATCTCCTGTCCTACACAAAGTGGTCTCTAAGAGCAAATTAATATCTTTGTCTCTCCAGCAGCCTTTAATCCATTTGTGCAATGCTAGTGCACACATTAATCCTTACTCATCTTGACTAAACAATGCTATTTCTTTCAGCCTTTCCAGTGAAACTGTTTCAAAGGACAGTGCAAGATTTAAACATGCGATCAAACATCAGCATAATTTATTTTTGGCATCTATATTTGGAAAAAAACCAAAGATACCTGTTACAAAAACAAGCTGCTGTCACACAGCACAGAATTCATCTTAATCACCTCTTCTGAAAACATCTGCAAGGAGAGTTTAAAATGTAGCTCTCCTTGAATATCTACCAACAGATTAGAAATTCTGCAACACATTTGGTGTGAAAGTTTACCTCCACCTGAAGCATCAAGAAATTGCCAGTCTGCAATACAGGGAGGTGTTTTAAACTTACATCAACATGTTACTAGCACTGCCTTGTTTAACCACGTTGTTAGCAGAGTTCCTGCAGTTGGTTTCTTACCATTTGAAAAACAACCCGTTGCCTCTCCCTTTCACAAGTTCTGAAAACAACTCTTTCATTAGGTGCAACAAAGTCCACTGTTTCAAGTACTTCTGTATGAAATGAGAAATGATAAAACAGATGAAAATTATATACAAATGTAAACAAAAAAGAAGTCATAGAACTATGTAATTTGTATATAAATGAAATGCTATCAAAGAAGTCTTCCATGAAGAGCAGAACTAATGGCACCCTACCTCCTATATGTCCCTGCAGTACATTTCTTGCACATTGTTGTTTCCCTCCCAAAGTGCTCCCTAATCACCCCTCAGCCTTGGACACCAGCACCAGAACAAGTCCACTGATGCCTCGCCCAGAATGAACCTAACAGTACTATTTTTGGGAAGGGGCAGGAGGAGAGAGTTGCAGTGAACTTCTATTCCCCAACAGAGACACTACAAACAACTGTTTCTATGGCACTCAGGCAGGTAGGTCTCAATTTTAAGAACTTGCAGTGACAATGATGTTAAACCAAGTCTAGCCCATGGACCTCAAGTTAGTAAACAAATGATGAACAGTGAGATCCTGTATGTGTTGCTTCCTTATATCATTAGACTTGAAGGTGTGTATACTATAATATCACAAACAGCTAACATTTAAAAACACTCACAACTGAAACCTCTCTCTACTGCCATCCAAACAAATTTGTTCCCTGGACATTATCAAACTTAAAAAAAAATTAAAAGGCTTTTGTTTATAATATTAATAGTTTTATTCAGGAAATTAGATTTTATTTTAGCATAGGAACACATAAAATTTCTTTAAAAAACCCCAAACACCACAAACCAACAACAAAAACAACCCCTAGAGATTTTTACTGTTTACTCTTTATTATAATAGCAGATGAAGGCAGTAGAGAGGCTGGAGCCAGTATGTAGATAGAGAATTGAGGAAGATTAGGAAGCTTATCTGTTAATTACAATTTTAGTCTTTATGTTTCCACATAAAACTGAAAGCTTTAACATTTTAAACAATGCACTAGAACTTTTAAGTCCATTCTATTCCAGCTACTAGTTTCTTTCACCTGGTGCCAGGCAGAACAATGCTGAAACACTAGTAATGGATTTCCAACACTGATCCCATTTTTCTTAAGAAAAAGAGAAATACACCACTCCAGGAGGTAAAATTACAGCTTGCCACTTTAGAAGGCAAATACTTGCACAGTGACCTGAGCCCTGTCAAAAGGTTCAAACAGAAAACTCACTGAATCCTTGTAATAAACTAAGCCAATGGCAGAGAAGGACCCTGTGTTAGGACTCTAAAAAGAATAACAAACTGTCTGTTACTAATCCATTAGCTATGTCCTCTAAAAATGTTTATGGTTTTCCTGAGGGACACTAACTGAACTACTGAAAATCCTTTAGAAGGGAAACTGAAAGTCTGAAACTGTAGAGCAGCAGACAGGTCTAGGGTAGCACTTCAAAAGCTTACTTTAAGTCCCTAGACACGGTTTAGAGAGATTATATGTTCTGGTACATCACTATAATCACTAGAAAAAAACTTCAGAGAAGTAATTATCTTTTCTCTTGATTAGAAAAAAGACTGCTTACAGGTATTACCAAAAGAAATTCTATACTTGCCATTTATAACCCTCTTACATTGCAGCATCTTTATGTCAATCAGCTCCTGAGAAGGAAGGATAAAAAAATGTCAGTGAGTTGAAGTGTTTCAGCCAGCAAGCTCTAAAAAGTTGCCCATTTAATAATTAATTATCTGGAGAGACCAAATATAGAAAGAGAAAGCAAATTAAAACAAGAGTTTAATACACAACATGCTGAAGTTTCAAAATATTAACAGAACATAGGAACGTGAGAGTATTGAATCACAGAACAGTTTAGACTGGAGTTACAGAGCAGTCCTTAAGTTACAGAGCAGTCCTACTAACAGGATCTGCAGCAAAGTGGAGTCTCAATTTTAGCCAGCTTTGAGAAAAGCAGTTAAGCAAGAAGGACAGAGGCGCTGTGAGGGGATATATATGGATGTACAAAACTAATCAGGTGAGACAGAAGGTCAGTCTAAAACTTCTATCAAAGTTCTGACTCTACTCCAAAAAAAAATCAAAATAAAAATACTAAAAAAACCCAACAAAACCCAAATAACAGTACAATGTGAGGAAACTCTTATGGTATTTTGTCTAAATGAAGAGAGAGTGTTGAATAGGCTTAAAATACAGATTTGCCATAACTTTAGAACTCTCAAAGAGAAATGCCTTAAGCCATGGAGATTCTTCTTTCCCCAATTTTTTTAATCGACAAATATGTGCAAAAAGAGCAAGTCCTACAATAAACAAAGCCTAGTTTTACTTTTCTTAAAAATAATGTCGAACAGATAAGACTGCCTCATCTGCTCACCCTCCATACCTCACAGTACACGATATCAGCACCGTAGTCCAGGGCAAGAAGACGCATTGGCAGTGTTCCCACTCGTACCATTGGAGCCAGGATCTTCTTTCCGCTAAAACACAAGGGTGGGTTCACCGTCATTCCTGTTGCGGTACTACCTGAAAGAGAAAGCCAGGGAGGTCAGCCATGGAACACCGATTTCCTACCGGCAAAACGCCCAGATCTGCCCTTTGGCGGGAAGGGCGGGTGGGTGTCCCGCCATACCCGACAGGGCTCCCTCAGCAGCCGGGTCGGNNNGCGGCAGCCGGGTCGGCCACTCACCCAGCCGTGAGGGAGCCCAGCGGAACCGGGAGCTGCTCCCCGCCACACGAGCTCTTTCCCCCAAGCGAGGGCCGCCGGGCCGTCTCCGCCAGAGCCCCTCAGGGCCGCGTTTGCTCCCCCAGGGGCAGCTCGCAGCCGGCAGCGGGAAAAAGCGACCCGATCCCGCCGCCCCCCCGGCACCGGCCGCCGTGCTCACCCTCCTCGCGGGGCGGGGACCACAGAGGGAAGCGGCTCTTCCACAGCGTCATCGGGCAGCGCCACCGGCCCAGGTAGGGGAGCCGTGATGGCGCTGGGCCGGGGCGGGAAGGCGGCCG
>VYXB01009916.1:33158-48733 GCA_013397135.1 Pachyramphus minor | reverse complement strand
GGCCACAAGTCTCTAGCAGGATTCTGCTTCAATTCAGACCTCTCACAAGGGTCACAGCCTCAGTAGGCACTGGTCTGTTCCGGGACACATTCCCTAATTAACTGCTGGGGGACTCTCTGCACCCCAGTTATCTTCTAAAGGTAGCAGGGGTTTGCAACTTTCAGTCTTTTTTCCCCAGTTGGAGGGAGAGAGGGGGTGAAGACTCCCCACTCGTCTCAACTCTTCTCTTGCTAGAACAGACCTTGAAGCTGCTGGTTATCTCAAGTTGTCTTCTGCTCTCTGCTGGAGCTGGAATCCTTGCAGTATGTTTCAGCTGGGTAGTTTCTCTCTGGAGTTTGTTTCTCCACTGTGACACATCCCGGCTGGAGAGACTTCAATCCCATGCCTGCCCCTGGCCCAAGGCCGGGGAAGAGGAGGCCTGGCCCCCACATGGGGCCTGCTGCCTCCCTCCTACTCCATGGCTACTGAATTTCTTACTGCGACAACACCTTCTCTTCCATTTTCTTAAATATGTCATTAGCAGAGGCGTTACTAGAACTTTTGATTGGTTTTTTTCTCCGGAAACCTACCTGGACCTGACCGTTTCAGACAGGGAGGCTGGTAACCCACAACAGGTACTTTGAGAATAATTCAGCTTTGCAGTTCAGTTGACCAATGGCTAGAGAAGCTGAATGCTTCAACTAAGAGTAAACATGATTTTCTTCCATATAAACAGGTATATAAAGTCCCACTGTAAATGTATAATAAAGCAGTGTGACCTATAACTCCACTTGTGTTATGGACTCCATTACTGTGGTGATTTATCAGTAAATGCATGTTATTCACTGCTGACAAGACTGTCAGCTTCAGGTAAAACTGAATAATAATATTATCAGAAAGGCTAATGTCCTGTCAATCCAGGTGAAGCAAGAAACCTGGGTAAACTTTTAGAGAATTAAACATATTTGTCATGGATTTGTATGTGCAGAAGAATCTATAGGCCCTACAAGTACACACCACATGAATGTGTGCTTGTTTTTGCATTACCTCACAAACAGCAAACATTAAAGAAAGTTGAAGAAAAATTCTAGAAACAACAGCAGTGACATTTTCAGAGGAAGCTGGAAATCCCTTATTTCATTTCATATGGGCTGAAGTTTGGATCAGAGAAACATGGCCTTTATGAGTAAGCTATGTACAATTGTTACAGAAAACAAGCTATTGAGATACTACCGCTTATGCCTACAGCATAAGATGTTGTCTCCTGTGCTCTTGCTGCTGACAATCAAACTGATGAGAGCTCTTCATTTACACAACAGCAAAGCTAGGCTGCAACATAAACTATTGAATATCATCAAATATTAAATATCTCATCCATCAGCCTTTCTTTGAAAGAAGACATAAAAACTGCAGGGGGGATGCAACCAATATTAACACTTCTGCTGGGGTAAATAATGTCTCTAATCAGCATGATCAATTCTGCAGGGATTGTCTGGATGTGACCTTAGCTGATGCTCTACCTAACACCATTCCAGATGTATTAGCATGAGCCTTTACCAGCACTTTCATCAGACTATGATAGTATCAAAACTGCTCACTTTTTAGGCCATGAGAATTGGGCATTCAGGACAACAGAACAGTTACTGGCATTGTAGGTGAATTAAGGCAGTGGGATTTCTGAGTAAGATAGTCTTGGTGATGGCAATAAAAAGCAAAATTCCAAGATGTGAGAATAGTCAGAGGACTAGAAGAAACAGGCAATTTCCAAGAGGATATAATTTGTCTGACAAAAAGGTTTGTGCATGTTGCATGAAGCAAGGCTAGTTGCATGTGTGCAAACCAAACCCTATCAGTGTGCCTAATTCACAATTGTTTCCCTCAGGCATTTGTAAAACCTCACTGGGGAATGTAAACGAACCACTTCTTTCAACAGAATATATTCTCTCTTAAGAGCAGACCAATGTCACTTGTTCATAAGAGGGAAAAATCAACAACCAAAATAACCCGTGAAAGAAATAACGTAGGTACATTCCCAAATATGTGAAAATCAACAGAAAAGGAAAATATTTTAAAAGTTTAAGTAGAAAAATGAAATGGCTTTTAATATTTATACTATGCCATATGAACAAGCCATTCCTTACTTCAAGTACATTCATTGCTGATGAAATTTTCTATCTGCTGTACTAGGATTTTAAGTGGCTGACTGATACCTAGATCTGTAAGCAACCTTGCAAAACTGGATCATAGTATTTCAGGGAGTTCCAGCTCATATTTCTATAAAATTTATCCCTGCAAAACTTATACAAAAATGAAGGAAATTTCTTGATCTGTGTCCTGCACTTTCTGAAACAGATTTCAGACTTAAATGTGAGAATATAAACCCTTCGAACAACTATGAAGAATATTATTGATGGGAAACTTGCAGTTCATTGAGGCTGTATCACCAAATGAGTTGAAAAACAAAAAAAATATCACCTTTTTTGTAGAACATAAAAATTAGAAATAATTACTTTTGTGACATTCAAATAGGTTTTCCCTCCTTGGCTAATTTGCATCACAGACATCCTCCGGGGAGTCAGAAAATTATTTCAGCGACCACTTTGCAAAAAAGGACCTATGTAGTGTTTTAATGCATTGGGTTCCATTTTACAGGTATATTTCTTTCTGTGGTTAGTAGGCAACATTAATTTCTATAAGGATAAGAATCATGTTTCATTTCTCCATTCTTAACTATGTGCTACCTTCTTTCTCCCCCTTTCCAATATTCAAATGCTTGCAAAACAGGTGATGCGTTTCCTCATCATTACATTGAGACAACACACCCAGAATTAATTATTATTAGTATTAATAGTATTGACTACTTAAGGATAAAAAATACATTCCAGATACAGATGGAAACACAGCTGAGCTGCCCTTTTACAGTGGCTCCTTACCATTTATTAAATTCCTTCCGGGTGCAACAAGCTCGAGCCAGACACTTCTGCTGATGACAATGAGGCAGATAAAACTCAACCATTTGTTCTCTTTCTTTCAAGTTACTTCTTGCTTACTCAGTTGTTTATTCCGCATTGAGAAAGAAGTATCAGTGAGAGTCTCTCAGAAAGGATTTCGTTTTGGGTGTAGTGGGTGTTATCAGTTCCCTCCCAAAGGGTGTATGCAGGTACGTGCTGTTGTCTCTATGCCCTTTTCTCCCTCTGTATTGGGTCTGGCTGAGATGGAGTTAATTTTCCCTATAGTAGGCTCTATAGTGTTGTCTTTTGTACTCATAGACACAAAAGTGTTGGTAACACGCCAGTACTTTGGTTACTGCTGTGCAGTGCTGGTACAGCATCAGTGCTGTCTCTCCAACATTTTTCCCTCACCAGTAGACTGGGGGTAGGCAAGACTTTAGGAAGGATCACAGCCAGGATGGCACACCCAAACTGACCAAAGGGATATTCCATATCATACCACATCTGCTCAGCAATAAAAGCTGAGAGAAAAGAGTAAGAGGAAGGGGCTTTCATTATTATGACATTTATTTTCAATGCTATGCATACTGAAGCCTTGTTTCCCAGGAAGTGCCTGGACATCACCTGCTGATGGGAAGCAGAAAATAAATCTTTTTTTTTTTCTGTTTTCATGTGTGACCATTGCCTTTTTTGTATTGAACTGTCTTTATGTTGATGTAAAGTGATTTATTCCATCTTGTTGTCTTCCCCAGACCTCATCCTGCTAAGAAGGGAAGTGGTAGAGCAGTTTGGTGGGCACCCAGCGATCTGTCAAGGTCAACTCTCTTTTCCAGTTTAAGTGTGCCATTTTAAAGAGCAGCTACTCCTGGGTGTACCTAGGGCTCTGCACAGCCATTGCCTCATCGCTCCATTACTGGTATCTTCCAACAGAAATGCAGCGGCTGATTTTTTTGTTGTTAGCTTTTTTGTATTCCTTTAAAATAGTTTATATACCACTATTTCTGAAAACTGCATTTTTTTTTCCTAACAAACAGCAGGTATTTCTGGTTTCTACATCTTTCTCCTCAGTCTGCCTGGCCACTTACTGTTCTGCTGTATTGTGACTCATTTTACAGACACAAATCAAAGATAACATCCTTCTCTTGGAGAGCTTGAGGGCAATTTTCAAAGGAAGAGTATTCAGATAGGCAACCAACTTTCACTGCCTTCCAATGGACTAAGCATCTAATTTCATTTTATGCCTCTCTTTTAGGGTGTAATAATCCTGTCTGGTATCTTTGGTATCAAAGAATTCCTCAATGATATCTATTCTCAGGCCTGAAGTCATTAACAAAAAGTGGTTGCTCCCTTATGCATCAGTTCTTACATTGTGACTATGAGTGTGAGTTAAGGAAGCAAAGGGTTAGCTATCTGTTTTTTTTCCCGGGGCCTGTCAACCCTGACTAAATTATTAGCCAAAAAAAAGTTGAAGTGGGGAGGAAAAGGGAAGACAGAGAAAAGGAAAGACATAAAAAGTTCTCATGTCAGCAAATTTCCTAGAACACGAAAATTAAAAATGAAAGAAATTAATTTTTCATGAACTGCTTTTTAGAATTCAGCTTCTTAAATCTTATAGCTTGTTTATTACACTGAAGACTGCAATTACTTTCCATGGAGGGCTGAAGTACTAACTGATGTTACCAAAAAAGTACTGATTAATACCTTATCCTGTGGGGTAAGTTTCTTGTCAAACTGATGCTCCTAATTTGGCATTTCAGAAATCTTTGTCTTCTCATGTGAGTCATGTTTTTCATCCACCCACTGTGATAAAATTTTCTCCTATTCAAAATAGAGGAGTTCTATACCAGAGATTAATGGTTTTCTTCTAATGAAATCACATTTTTTAATATAAGATATGAGTCTGTATTTCAACACTAAAATTCATAAAAATCAGATGTGTTAATAAAATCCAGAAGCAGTGACAATGAAAGCTATTATAGAAAACATAGCAAGAGAAGAGTGATCAGACCACTGACAGCTAATAAAGAAAAAATCTGTACAATTTATTTATGCTAACAACTTAAAATATTTATAATAGAAATATCTCTTTAAATGGTATGACTTACACAAATATATATGTCCTGCTACAGCAGAATCATTGTAACATACAAAAATGAACTGGTGCACAGCAGGGCTGCTGCTTGGATGCCAGGAGATCAGGAGTGTATTTGCATTACTGTCTGGTATCTCATAACTGAAACATTTTATAAGCAGGAGCACACAGACAGAGATGCCTCACAAAGTTGGACTAATATAGTGATGAAAAATGCAATTTTCCTAATGATGTCACTGGAAATATTGTTTGATTTGATGTCTGATATTAAGTACCTGTCTTGCCCATATGTGTACAAAAAACATTGTAACTTGCCATGAGTGTAAAGGATGGGAAAGATGGGACTGAAAGAACAGGAATGAAACAAAGCATAGTAAAATGTCAAGGGTATGCTAGATGAGTGTATGTTTGAGCTGTAAGACATGAAAGGGACTCCAGTAAGGTACGTGATACTGAGTATCACGTAAAGTACGCGATCCATATGTCTGTTTGCCTCCAAATTGGAGGTACAACAGTGTAAATGGAGACCATCCATCAGCCCGTTTTGGTGGACTCCAGGATACAAGCATGTTCCTCATGCTTAGTTGGTTTGTTGGCAGAAACCTGCATTCAGTTCAAAGTGTATCTTAGTAAGGTATTAAAATTGTGCATGTAAACACTCAGATTTACAGCCCATCAGTTGTACAATTCACAAGTGGATCAACTTTATTGTTGATATAAAATTTCACAGCTCAAATCCCACCTGAGTAAATGCATTGTTGCTGAGGATCAGGCCAATGATCTCTGTTGTGCTGATGTGCTTGGTTCTTGAAGAAACAGCAAGTGTTGGGAGAAAGACACTGATGGAAAGAGAAGTGGGGAGCCCAAAGACATGTAGCACCAGGACCCTGATGACACAAACAATACACTTGACCAGACTTCTCTGGGGTCTCCTGCTCAATGGTCCAGTGGCTGCGTCTTAGCTCAGTCTAGGACTGTCTGCCCCTGCTAAAACTCCCTTTCCGTTCTACAGAGTCCACTGAGGCTGCAGGGTGCCTCTGTGAGGCAAGTAGATCAGGGTCTCACAGCCAGAACAATTAAAGAATCCTACATAACTATACAGCAGTCTGTTTTTCAATGTACTGTCACTTTGATCCATCACATAATTGTTCTCAAATAAAATGAGATGCAATTTCTGTAACTTCCATAAAATACTTTTTCCTTTCTTTAAATTGTGAATTGAAAGTGCATCATTTTCTAATGTTCTTCATTTATTATAACAATAATAATTCATTTTCATCAGAAGTTAGTTCACGCAGTTAAAATGTTTTTATCATTCTCATCAATGCAAGCCAATGTAAAGTTTAAAAATGTGCCGCAGACTTTTGAAGGAGTAGTAGAACTGCACTCCTTGAGGATACTCAGAGAGGAGGTGTAACTAATCATAGCCCTGGTTTACTTGTTCATGCATAGCAGATATTCCCAAAAATGAAACACCATGTTAAAGTTTCTGCTAAAAGGGGATTGGTGGGAGACCTATTGTTTGAAGTCTGTCTTGATTGTAGGCATTGCACACAGCAGAATTAAACATAAATCTTTTAAAGGCAATCCTTTTCCTACAGCACTGCCTTTCAGGTGTATAAGCTGTGGGTTTTCTTTGAACAAAAATGAAACAAATTCAACATATATCTGTGACCATCTCCTCCTGTGCAGATTAGAGTATGGATAATGGAAAAGGAAGTCTACTTGAGGAGCTTTCTCTCCCAGAAATCTCTTGCCAGTGACACCATACTCTTTCCTCTCTACTCTGAGGTCCTGTTTCCACTGATAGCCCTCCTTCTAGTCTGGCTGCAATGAAGATCCCATGCTTTTGATTCTTTCTTTACACTACTGTTGATATAGCTTGTCAGAATTTTTTTTCCAAAAACTGTGCATACATATATTACTCTGAGTCTCAACGTTAGTGTTGTAGCAACTTTCCACTTGTACTCCCAGTACAAGTGCGACAAACAGCATACAGTGGATGTTCTTCACTGGTTTTGTAATTTCAGATTACTAATCAAAGACACATCTGGCTGATAGAATAAAAAACCTCTTGTGCTTATCTTGAAGGGGTAGAGAGAGAGGGGATATTCTTTGTCACTGGCCAAAGTTACAGCAGTCTGGCATCCTGCCCCAACTACAGCAGTAAAACTGTTATGGTGATGGATCTCATCTGTGCACACTCAGCCAGTTGTACACAGAGCAGAAAGCCAGCAGCAAACTGTCAAGCTGGGCCTTACTTCCCTGAGTGGATGAGGCTCATTTTAAAAATAAGTCTTGCGGTGTCCAGAAGTTATTGCCACAATTTGTGAGATTCCAGGATAAAGTCTGTTCTACATAGAAGTAAAAGGATAGCATCTTCAGTATCACTAGCTGGTACCTCTTAGGGAATGCCAGATCTATCATTATGTCTACATATATCTCTTTTTTTCTTGTAAGTTTACTTTAGTCTACAGAGAAGCCTGATTATCTTTGCTGTTTATTTCTATATCACTGACTTTCTAATCTAACCTTTTATGTCCATTTTACATTTTGCTTGTTTTAGGATAGGTACTCAGTGAAATTAGGGTTTCACTTTAACTAGGATAGATGGAGAAGGCTGCAAGGTGCCAAAATTTGACCTTCCTTTTCCTTTATCACAACACAAAACAGTAGGGAGGAAGGCAGAGTCAAAATTTGCAACTGCCTCAATATTCCTTCAATTTAAATTTTTCAGAGAGTGCAGCCTTCATGTAATCTACTCACAAAAACAAAGAAATGTGTCGTGTGTTTTGGTTTTTCTCTGGAGATCGAGAGTAAGTGTATATAGTCTGGAATCCTCATATGATGCCCACTATCACAGTATCTGAGTGCTTTACAGGTCATCATATACACAGCTATTGTGTTTTTGGGTTTTTTAATGTCTGTAATTCTACCTCAATATGTAATATATTTTTCTATTATTGTACTGAATCAATCTAGTATTTCTAACTTATCCTTTTTATTACCTTGAAACATACAATTTGGCACACCGTGCATTAATGTCTTGAACTTCTTTAGGAAGCAAACAGGTTGAACTGGAATGAAAACATTATTACATATGTTTAACATTTTAGATGTGTGTCCATTTTATTACCATTTAATGGGTAAAATTGTAAAATTTTTGAGCTACAAAATGCAAAAATAGAAAAGGAATCATTACTTTGAGATTGTAAATGCCAAGCAGGTTTTACCTGTATAGATAACATTTAGGAAACTAAAAATTCAACAATTTTAACTAACAAAAGAAGAAATAGAGAATGGTAAAAATCAGGAATTATTGTTATTTTCTGCCCTGAAATGGTGGACTCTCTGAACAACAGGACTCTGTACACAACCCAGAGGCAGTCCTGATTCAGAAGTGAACATTTACTCATTTCTGGTGCCAATTACATTCATTTGTCTTCAGTTTTGTGGGAAGGGGGAAGCTAGAAGGGGAAAAATAGCATGGGAAAAAAAAAAGAAGCCTGGCAGCTGTGTTCTCACCATCCTACAATGTTCTTTTTAAGATCAGAATAAGGTTTGCTCAGATCTCCGTATTCCTTTGTTAAGGCACAGCTCCTGCAGTTGGGAATTCCAGTACTGAAACGGTTATTACCACTTTGCTACAGGCAGTTATTACTCTAGTTATCTAAAGACAGGGTAAGACAAGACCCTGCAAAAATGAGATTTTAATCACTATGTTGTTTTATTTGATACTGATTTTAATAATTTTTCCCCCCTGAACCTCATTTCTATTAAGTTACAAAACATAAAAAAGGATACTAAGANTCCTCTGCTGATTGTAAACGTCAAAGCAGTCTGCATCTGCTCTCTGTGCCGTGGTGTAATTAGGAAACAATATTATTAAAACCACTTCCCATCTCTGCTTTCTTTTCATCTCCCCTGCTTCTGGTTGTTCCTCTGTTGTCTCCCTTGCAGCCCGTGCCCTTTGGGCTGAATGCTGATGAGCTGTTGTTTGGTTTAATCCGCGGCGCTTGTTAACGGGGTTGTTAACAGGGTTTGGAACCACCTGCTCTGTGGTGGCTTCCCCCAAGTCCCGCCTCAAAGCCGGTTCAGCCCCTCTGTATCAGAGCCCATTGCTGTGGAGGTGCTGAGGTTATTGCTCTTTTCTGCTGCCGTTTCTCATGGGCACGAGCTTTGCCAGCTGTGCTGAAACCCTGCTCTGCCCAAACCCTGCTCCATATGATTTGCTGTGCTGCTCTGATTGTTTTGGTAATTCACTACATAAAGGCATTGTATATATATTATATATACATATATATATATATATATATCAGCATTGATTGCTTACTTTCATTACTACACAGCTGTGTCTGGCCACATGATGCACATTACATCCCTGATAAATGTTTCTTTTCTCTTCAAGAAATTCCACCTGCATGATGGGTAGTATAGAGTCTTGCCTAAATCACTTTCTTGAAATCTTTTTCTGTCTCTTTTTGTGCTGACAAAAATAGGGACAATGTAATAGGATGAACTGTAATATTCCAGAAATAGAATGTGGCAAATTAGTCTGTTATCTTCTTTGTTAAGGTTAGCTTTATTTCTAAAACATGCCACTCATCTAAATTTTTGTGAAATATTATGGAAAAATATGAATTAAAATGAAGAAAAGGATTTTCAGCAAAGCTGAAGAACATAAAGAACAGTCCGAAGAGCATGCAGAAAGGGTGGATGGCAGAAGTTAGGACTTGAAGGCTAAACTGGTGTTTGTCTTAGCATTTGTCTTATTTAATATAACCAGTAATGACTAATGACTAAAGATGCGTTGGGGATCACAATGCCATGCAGCCTTGAGGGCTAGTGGAATATGTACTAGCAGTGGGTGAAACCCAATATATAGGAGGTTCCATCCAGGTCTTTGTACCAGATGTGAAATATATGATCACTTTAGAACCAGTGTTGGAATAGGATAGAACATGGCAGTCACTCAGCTGTGTTTGGACTGCTAGTACTAACTCAACGATACCGAAGTAATTTTCTTCCTTCCTTCCTTGTTATCCTTGGGATAATATCTTCAATGTCCCTTTGTAGAAGAAAATCCACTATTAGTGACAGAAAAAAATAGAGGTCACCCATACCAGTGCAATTAATTCAATGCCTTTCAGAGTAGAAAAATCTAATGTTAGACAGCCTATTAGTGATACTGAATGATATTTCAATCATATTAAAATTAACATCCAAAGTCACTGGCTTCAGTGATATTCAGATTTCAAGTGCTGTTTTTCATGGAATGAGTGGTGCTGAAAAGGGGAAAAGACTGAGTTCTTCACAAAATTCTGACACTAACAACGTTGGTCTAGGGGAAAAAAAACATCAATCATCCCAACAACAAAGAGCTAGCAAAAAAATTATAAATCTCACGTAATTTATTGTGCAGTTCAATTGTTACTGTAGTTATCCTGAGTACAGTCCACAGTTTTAAAAACTTCAGTGATTTCAATTCTGAACACAACTCTGATGATAACGGATCACTATACACATTCCCATATGTCTGCTAGACTGTGCAAGATCACAGCTGAGTAAAACTAGCCTTTCTCACTATTTCGTCATCATCTTTTAACCTTAGAGGCATGAAAATGGAAATTTTCCCCTGTTATAAAGTGATAATGTTGTTATGGTTATAATTCTGTAAACGTAAAGTAGATTTATCAAAATAATTGGAGGCATGATTTTACATTAAGGTCAATGATTGCAGAGACGGACTGAAGCGAAATGAGTGAACTTTTCATTTGTTTTTTCATCCTCCTTTACTTCTTCCCCTCCTATGAATGGATAATCACCTAAGATATGCTGACAGAAGCCTGTCCAGGGAATGGCATATTAAACCTTAGGTCTGAAACGCATCAGTTAATAGGAACACCTGAAGCTCTAGAGACATGCACAACTCACTCTTACAGGACCCTTCTACAGTTTATGTGGTGAAGATACACAGTGCTAAAAGCATGTTAACAAACTTTCAGGGTTGTGTGTATTTTTGGTGGTGTGTTCATGCCTCTGGGTATCAGCATAGCTGACTATGACCCAAGTTAATTAATTTGCTGCTTTCCTGTAGACATGTGCTTCAAATATCTTGAAGTATTAAATAAAAAAACCTACATGAAAAGTACATGGCCATTAGGAACTGATTTCTTCTTTATGACTGTTATTGACACCAAAGACATAAAAACACTACAATTATAACTTCTTTCTATTAGTTATATTTGTGTTCTAAAATATTAACCAGGTAAACCAGTTTAGCAAAATGCCCAGTGTTTTCCTAGTGTAAGACATTATCTACAGTATTTAAAATTTTGCAAAATTTCAGCATTTTCATGAAGATTTTATATACAGGTTCCACATCTTTTTCCTTTCTTTTTTTTTTTTTTTTTGCTGTGATAGATGGTGATTAGATTTTTCTGAATGTGAGCTAGCAAGAATATGTACTGCATGTCCTCTCAGAAATTGCAACGACTTATCTATTTCATTCTCCTGAGACATTCTGCCATGCAAGTTATCTCCAGGCATCAAAAAAATGAGTGTACCTTTAATTATATCTGAGGAAATTCAAAAATTTAGGTGATTTGGACTTGAAAAGCTGTCCTTTCCTGGTCAGTAAAGTTCCCCTGCTTTGTAAGGATTTAATCTGTGGGACATGAAGAATTGCCATTAAGCACAGTAATGGAGACCAGGAAAGAAATCTCATTTGGATTCATTACAAAAACTGCAAACAAGTATATTTGCATATGCTGTAAAAAAATGGCCAGAGTAATACTGTTTTCTTAAAAAAAATTTCAATGAGAATAATTTCTCATTTTAATTTTTATTAAATCTTCTCTTATGAGGCTGGATGTTTGGGCAGGGATATTTTGGCATCTGGGTGCCAATAACTGAAATATCTTTCATGGATTTTTTCCCTGAAGGCAACCAAAAACCATTTCAGGAGAAGTAGAGCTGTAAAGTGAAATTCCTCATTTAATAAGGAAAAAAATATTGGAAACAGAATTTTCATTCAACTTTAAAACTTAGTCAGTTCTTTCACCTATGTATTGGCTGACATATATTCAGTGACATGTTTGTTGTTTCTTTCACATTTTAAGATGTGAATTTCATCTGTTGTAGTTTTGGTAATGCACAGGATACTGCAGGCTGCAGTTCTGTGGTAGAAGAAACATGCCAGATGTCACTTGATCTAGAAGATTTGAATTTTTTTCAGTTGTAACTACTGTGTGTTTATGAAGAGATACTGTTTTCTGGATACCTATCACACTACTTTTCCTTTGAGCAGCAAAACAGAAGTGGTAGTTCTGGAAATCTACAAAGATCATAATCGTCAGGAAAAAAGGAACAGAACTATAAAAGGCAGTAAAACAAGCTTTCCCTTTTTCTTTGTTTCTTGGTGCTTTTTATGTGACTTCAGTTAATTACACACAAGCTTTGTACTCAGTGGCCATGCAAAACCAAAATAAGACATGAATTCATATTTAAAAAAACCACAAAAAACAAACCAAAATTAGCCTTATAGCTATTCAGCTACCAAATTTCATTAGATTTTCACCAGTAATAGCAGACAACATAAAATCTATGAATTATCTGGGAATAAGTTCAACCTGGAGAGACAGAGAGCTTATTTTCTGTGATGATATTAATTGATTTCCTTCCTACTAGTTCATATCCTTCCTTTGATTCATCTTACCTTGTGATGTGCTTGTGGAATTTACTCAATGCCAAAAAGACTGTGAGTTTCTAAGTATTACTTTTCCCCTAAGTATTTTTTCTAAGTATTACTTTTCCTAAGTACTACTTTTCATTGTGTTTAATGAATGGCTTACTACTTTTCACACCAGGACTGAATATGACCATGAGATTAGCATTTGGAAAAGAATTATTAAATTATTTATCTCATTTCCCTGAAGGTGTAGACTGGTTCCCTCCTTTAAAAGGATAGCACTACTGTGAAAATGCACTTATTTTTCTGAAATAAAACATACACATTTATTTTAATTTAAATCTACAGTATGCTGTTGAGAAGTTTATTTCTCACTGTGTGGTTCATACTGCACGTGTTTACTACTGCAGCTCAAGCTGATATATTTGATGTAAACTTGAGACTTCTGTTTTTCCTGTGCCTTGTGAATTTGGTGCTCCTGAAGTACCAAAGGATCATGTCCAAACTCTAGGCCTCAAAATAAACAAACACTCCAAAGTTTTGAGGTTACACCTTTTGAAACTATTTAGATTATCAAATTCTATTCCACTCTTGCAAATCTTAAAACATTTTTATACTGATTTTAGGTGAAAAGGTAATAGATACTTAATTTATATGCTCCTTATTTTTTCCAGTTCCTACTTTAAATGTTTTCCAAACTGACATCTAATTTATCCATACATTTACTGTGCCATCTCATGTAGCAGCCATGGGCCCTGTAGGTATGTGTTTTTTCACTTTTGTGCTGTACATCTCCTTGAGGTTGGTCAGAATCAACTTACTATTTTAAAATTACAGCATGCTATAATGCTCTTGCTTTCTCAAGGAGATGTTTAGAGTGTTGCCAGGTTTTATTCTTGTCAATAAATAGCCGGACCAGTCAGACCTAATATTGTAAGTAACATTTTCAGCCTTCATCATTCCTAAGTTAGTGTCACCTCAAATGATATTTCCTATTAAATCAACTTGTTCAAGAGATAGTTTATTGATTTCAAAGATTTACCAATTGCTGGCTAATCAGAGACCACCATCTATTTTACTTATGATCTGTCTTTCAGTCAGTATTGACAATTTTTACCCTATCAGTGAAAGCTGAGTGCTTTTTCTTTTAATCACTGCTTATTTTTTGATGATGTACAATCATTAAAACTCAAAAAATACCTTCCTCAAGTAAGTTTTATTATCAGCAAAGACAACACAAGCTGATTTGTATTTTTAATTACAGTGTTACCAATCAAGGGAAGTGAGATAAATGATCATAGATTCAATACTAGTTTAAGTTCATAGAAGCATAGAATCATAGAATGGTTGGGTTGGAAGGGATCTTAAAGACCATCTAGTTCCAACCCCCCTTGTCGTGGACAAGGACACCTTTCACTAGAACAAGCTGCTCAGAGCCCCATCCAACTTGGCCTTGAACACTTGAAGGGATGATGCATCCACAATTTCTCTGGGCCGTGTGTGCCAGTGTTTCAACACCCTCACAGTAAGGAATTTCTTCTTAATGTCTAGTGTAAACCTACTCTCTTTCAATTTGAAACTATTTCCACTTGTAATGTTCATGCCCCAGCCTACTTTGTTACTGAGGTTTGCCCTGACCCAGGTGCAGCAGCTTCCACTTGGTCTTGTTAAATCTCATGAGATTCCCATGGGCTCATTTCTGGAGCTTGTCCATGTCCCTCTGGATGGCATCCCACTCTTCAGGAGTGTCAGCTGCACCACTCAGCTTAGTGTCATCAACAAATTTGCTAAGTGTACTCAATTTCTTTCTCTAAGTCTATATTAATGACGACATTAAATAACACTGGTCCCAATACAGACTTCTAAGAGAGACCACTTGTCACTGATGACCACTTGTCCCTTTGGACAGCAAGCCATCGACCACTACCTGTTGGATGCAAGTGTTCAACCAATTCCTGATCCATTGAAAAGTCCCCCCATAAAATCCAACTCTCTCCAATTTAGAGAGAAAAATGTTGTGGGGGACCAGGTCGAAGTCTTTACAGAAGTCTTGATAAATGATACCTGTAGCCCTTGTCCACTGATGTGAACTAAGATGTCCACTTGTCATGGGTTACCCTGGGATTTCAAACCTTTTTTCTCGAACTCCCCTTTCACAATTACTATCAGTTGAGAGAGGCTTTATACAGACAAAACAGAGGCTAGACTTAAGGGATATAATGCTAAGATTTATTACTAGAAAGATAGAAACTAAGAAATCACATATACTACACCAATACTACTTAAACTTAACTTATCTTATGAAATAACATATACTACAACAATACTACTTAAACTTGGCTTATCTTATAAATAAAAAGAATATCAAGTTGCTATATACAATTTTGGTGGCTCTACTCGGACTTTCAGTCTTTATTGCCTCGGGAAAGCAAGGTGAGGGGGAGAAAGTCTCTCTCTCCTGTGGAGCTGGATGGTTGGCCGGGTGCCAGATGTAACAAAAGCATTTCCCTTAGTTTTTCCTCTAAGAGAAAGGTATCTTCTTTTGGTAAAATATTTACAAAAGCATTTCTTTCCCTTCTGTATTAGTCCAAAGAGAAAGAAATGTTCTTCCTTTAAAACAGTTGCTGCAGGACTTGTAAGGTGTTTTTTCTGTTATCTGAGGACGCAGGTTCAGTGTGTCGTAGCTGGAGATTCCTTTTGCTCTCTCTCTCTCTGGGCTGGCGCTGCCAGAGAGGGTTGAGGGTATATCCCCTCCTTTAAGGACCCATGGCTTCTAAGGGGACTCTTACTCCATTATGGTCTATGCCACAGTTATAGGGGATAATGGCTTTGAGTCCTTTCCCCTGTTTCTGTGGGGTCCTTT
>VYXB01009916.1:12223-32989 GCA_013397135.1 Pachyramphus minor | reverse complement strand
TAGGGTCACAGCCTCTGTAGGCATTTGTCTGTTCCGGGACAAATTGCCTCATCAACTGCTGGGGGTCTCTCTGCACCCCAGTTATCTTCTAAAGGCAGCAGGGGTTTACAACTTTTAGTCCTTTTCCCCCGCTGCAGGGAGAGAGGGGGAGGCAACTCCCCACCCCGTCTCAACTCTTCTTCTGCTAGAACTGACCTTGAAGCTGCTGGTTATCTCAAGTCGTCCTCTGCTCTCTGCCGGAGCTGGAATCCTTGCAGCATGTTTCAGCTGGGCAGTTTCTCCTTGGAGTTTGTTTCTGTTACACATCCCAGTTGGAGAGACTTTATGCCTGCTGCCGGCCCAAGGCCGGGGGAGAGGGCCTGACCCCTCGACTTGGGGCCTGCTACCCCTCTCCTTACATGGTGGCTGAATTTCTTACTGCCACCCACACTTTCTCTTCCGTTTCCTTAAATATGTCATTAGCAGAGGTGTTACTAAAAGTTATGATTGGCTTTTTCTCCGGAAATATAGCTGGGCCTGACCATTTCAAACCCAGGGTGGGCTGGTAACCCGCGACACTACTCCATCTTGGAAGGCCACTAGATTGGTCTAGCAGGTCTTGCCCTTGGTGCAGCCATGTTGGTTGTCCCAAATCACCTCCCTGTCCTACATTTGCCTTAGAATACGGATCTGTTCCATGAAGTTCCCAGGCACAGTTGAGGCTGACAAGTCGGTAGCTCCCAGGGTCCTCCTTTCTACCCTTTTTAAAGATGGCTGCAATGTTTCCCCTTTTCCAGTCACCTGGGTTTTCACCTCAGTTCCATGGTTTTTTAAATATCATGGAGAGTGTATTGCCAACTATATTAGCCAATTCCTTCAGGACTCTGGGATACATTTCATTAAGTCCCATAGATTTAGATGTACAGGTTCCCAAGCAGTCATGAACCTGGCCTTTACACACAGTGGGAGAGACTTTGCACCCCTAATCTCCATCCTGCTGTCCATCCACTCAACAGGTGCTGCTATTAAAGACTGACAAAAAAAAGTTGTTGTGTACCTCAGCCTTCTCTTTGTCCATTGTTATCAGTCTTCCAGGATTGTTTATTAGGGGGTATACAGCTACTTTGACCTTCCTTTTCTGGTTAACATACATATAAGAAGCCCTTTTTGTTATTTTTTGCATTCCTTGCCAAGTTGAGCTCCAGCTCTGACTTAGTTGTCCTCAATCCATTCCTATGCAACCAAACCTCGTTCCCATAGTCTTCCCAGGTTATCTGTCCTTGTTTCCACTTCTGATACATTTTTACTTTTCCCTTTTCTTTGACCAGCACTTAACTACTAAGAGATTATGGTCTCATCTTCCTTGACTAATTTCTTGCTCCTGGGGATTGCTACCTCTTGCAGTCTATGGAAGACTTACTTAAAGACTGTCAGTTCTGTTCTGCTCCCTTGTCCCCAAGGGAAATATGCCAGGGTATCTTCTTGACTATGTCCTTAAAGAGGTGAAAGTTTGTTTTCCTAGAGCTCAGGGAACCTTTAGTCCTTGCCTGACCTATATCCCTCGAGACTGCCAACTCCACCAGTGTATGGTCCCTGCAGACCAGGCTGCCTCCAGTCTTGACAACCTCCTATTAGGTCAGTTGCATTAGCATCCAACAGATCCAATATTGAATCATCTCTGGTAAGGCTTTCTATTATGCGGGACAGGAATTTACCCTATGCACACTTTGGGAATCTCCTGGATTGCCTATGGCTCATCATGTTACTTTCCCAGAAAATGTCAGCAAGATTGAAACCCCTAGCAGGACAAGAGCCTGTGAGTACAACCTCCTGTAGCTGGAGGGCTTCATCAATAGGCTTCACTTGATCAGGTAACTCGTAGACACCAACCACAAGGTTCCCTTTCTTACCTTGGTCTCTGATTCTTACCCACAGGCTTTCAATCAGTTTGTGGCTGTGCTTCAGGGACAGATCTTCACACTCAATCCACCTCTTGATGTAGAGGACAACCTCTCCTCCTCTCCTTCCTCTGCTGTCTCTTCTGAACAGTTTGTAGCCATTGATACTCACACTCCACTCATGGGATTCATCCCAGCAAGTTCAGAAGTGGCAACGAGGTCATAACATTCTAGCAGCATGGTGGTTTCCAAATCCCAAACTCATTATTATTGTTTTACCTCATAGCATTAGTTCTAATCATAACTAATGAGTCTAATGATCATACATTTAGATGTAAAATTATCATTTATTTAAATTTACCCTGCAAAAATATTTTGCATTTGTTTCCCAAGCAAGAAAACAAGGAAGTGTAGGAAAGGAGTTTAGATCTCTTCAGAAGATTAACCACTTGACAGAAGTGACACCTACAACTTTTTAATACAGAAAAGAGCCAATAAAAAAGTGTTGAGGGAAAGGGTAGAAAAGAAGCTCATGTGTCAAAATTCAAGACTTGTAGAAAAGAATTGCAGAAGAGGAACTGGTACATGTTTTGAAAATGATATTCAAACAAAAGCAATATATTTTTCAGGCAAAAGGTGTAATGTGGGGAAGACGTAGAAGAGATTAAAAATACATTCTCAAAAATCAATTAACTATATGAAAAATGCCCTAACTAAATATAAAATATAAATATACTTATTTATATAATTATATTTATATAAAATACATTAATAATTGTCTTAACTTTAGTAAACATGACGGAATGGAATAGAGAAATAAAAGTGAGCTGGCAAATGAAATTGGTGTTCTGAAAGTGGGAGTTACTATGACTGAAGTAGAAGAAAATCTCAAGGGATTTAATGCACTCAGGTATAAGCAAGTTTGAATCTGCATCTTGAATAAGTAATATATGACTGTCAAATAGCAAATTGTTTTGACTAAGCTAAGCAGTCAGAATAATGTACCTGGAAAAGGCCATGAAATGCCTGTGGTTAAGAGAAGAGAAAGTAAAGATCCAGAAAGATAGAAGCCCATTAGCCTGATCTCAAAGGTCTTCAGAACTTTTATGCAAATCTTGAAGGAAAGTTCGAGGGAGGAGGGAAAGTAAACTATTACATAATTATGTAGCAAAATTGTGCTATATTAACCTGATACTTTACTTTGATGTCTTGTCTTGTAAACAATAGGATTTCAGTCAACATAAGCTACTTAGGTTTGGTTAAGCATTTAAAATAGCAACACAAGCAAAATTGTCAATGAAATTGGAAAAACGGGTTTTAGTAGACAACTTGGAAAGAACTTACCTAAGCAATGATGCTGAAATGGCAGATATTTGCTAAAAGAAGCTTCTCAGTGATGATTCTCAAGGTTGAAGCTTGAGACAACTATTGTAATAGAACACAAGAAGGTTTGGATTACCTTGAAAACTGGAGCCAAAAGGATAAACAGAATTAAAATCTATAACAGTGAGTGCAAAGAAATGTTTCAAGTTGCCAGTATTTTTACAATAAATTTTAATCCAACCAGATGAAAAAAAGCAGCTGTAATCAGTTACAGAATTACTGTGAACCCTTAGTATGCTGATGTAAAGGTTGTAGATATGATATTAAAATAATTCAAATGACATATTTTCTGTGAAGTTATGAAAGCTATTAACAGTGCAAGGAGCTGGTGAAACCCATCTTGTACTATTAAATAATAGCTTCACCAAAAATTTGGGGATAGGAAAAAATATCAAGTGAATGGAAAGGTACTGTCTGAGAGGAGACTAATAAAGCAGGGCTTAGTTGGCACAAACACAAACATATATCTGCCTATGAATTTATTCAGTACAGTGAAAGAAAGTTTGCACTGCAAAATGTCAGAGCAGTGAGTTTTAGAATACTCTGTTTGCAATAGTAGGAGCCAGAAGAATGGCCCAGGAAGATCTTTCCTGTGCTGAGTCCTATACATTAATTACACGGTGTCTACCCTTTTCAATAGAACTGAACTAGCCCAGAGTTCCTCAAATAGAGATAATATTTTTAGATACCCATTATAATTCCCATATTCCTCAAACTATTGCAACATTAATGTCAATGAAAACATTTGTAAAACTGGATTTATGGGAGAACATCCATAACAATATCAGCTAAAAGCTTCCCTTGGATAATAAAATTATATTTTGGATTTATTTTCCCCTCAACATTCCTCTTTCCAATACTGAAGACCCTAGTGTAGGCACCACTCAAAACTTCTGTGGTGAAGTTTGGACTGAAAGAATGTCCCTTCTTCTTTCCTATTTTGGCTTTAAATGATAAAACATTCTGTAAGATGTCTTCCTGTCAAAGGAGTTACCAGAAACTGACTACTGAGGCTCTGTAACAGGAGCAGATGTTGAAGCTAAGAGGTAGTTTTGCCATCTTTATACAGGTCAGCACACTGCCACAGAGATTAAATATAATTTCACAGAAAAAAATTAATAATTTTAATTGAGCCTGGAACTTGCAGCATAACATTCTTCTCTTAATATAGAAATTTTCTTAATGTAGAATGTTCTAAAAGATCTTGGAAACTGCTTTTTTTTAAAAAAAATTCTCTCTTTAGTTCTGTTTAATTTTCATAGTATAGAGCTGTATCTCAGAAATATTTCCCATATTTTCCTTTACACTTTTAAATTTGTTAACTTTTTTCCTTCATTAATATATGAAGATGCATATTTGACTCCAATAATACAGCATTAGGAAAAAAAAAGAAAAAAGAACAAGCAAATAAATTTAACAAGTATGACTAAAGAAACAAAGAGGAAACTTTTAGGTATTTATTTGAAAATTAAACCATCTGATTTCCCTTTAAAATGTACTTGGTTTCTACAAATTTATCCTTGCTAACTTTATGCCTATAATCCCATCAAAATCCCTGGGAGGTTCAGAAACAGTATAGTCCTAAAGTACAGACCTAAATCCTGCATCAATTTCCTGTATGTAATAAGGTTTGAATTTGCCCCTACATCTCAACATTATGTTGAGATTCTTGTTTAACGCTGTCAGAGCTGGAATCAATGTGATAATTTGATAATTGCACCTTTCTCTATTTTTTTTTCTTTCCCCCAGTGGATTGAATTTACCTTTAAATCTAAAAATGTTGCTTAGTAACATTTCCATTGTGGGTAAAAATGAAAACATTTTCACTAAAACAGAATGTGTAAAAGAGAGAAGAAGATGGTTGACTTGCACTGAATCTAAAAGTCAGAGCAGGCTGTAACTGGGATGGAATTACACTGGGTAATGGGGCCTGAACAGAGAAGCTACTAATTATAAATCAAATTATGTCCACGGGGGTCTCTGTCTACAAAGCTGAAGCAGCATTTCTCCAACTCTTTCAATGTTAGAGAAAGATACTGTAACACAAGAGGTCTCCAGGGATGCTGCTGCAAGTAAAAGGAGAAATGTGTTTTTCTTCAAGGGTTCCCTGCTGACACAGACACCTCTGGGCCAAGAAGAGAAATTCATAAGAAATCAGCCACCATTAGTCATGGATGGGGAATACACATGACAGTCAGGGATTTTTGTTAGAATAACTCCAGTTTACCAAAACTTTGCAAAAAATAAATAATTTCCTTCTTCGTAATAAAAGTAATTCTCCTCCACAAAACGTGCAAAACACAGTGGGAGTTCTTCAGTATGATTCAGCTTTCAAATCTCCAGATCCAGAAACAGGCTCCAAGTTGTTCTATTGAAACTATCAGTTTCATAAATCTCAGCCATTAATTAAAATGTAACATGTCCTGCAAAAAAAGTCAGTGTGCCATGGTACAACTACATTTAGATGTTGTGCAACTTTGACTTTAAAAACAAAAACACAATACATAGAGAGAGAGAGAACAGTTTCCTTGCCTGTAGTTACTCCATAGTCTAAATAGTCAAGAGTGTGGTTTTGACATAGATATAGATATCACTGTCACATTACTGAACAAATATGAATCAACAAGCATATGGGTTCCCTACCAAGCTCAACAGTCAGTATAAAACCATGGCTTTAGAACTGTGTTAGCAAGGGCAATTAAGATACTTCAATTCCAAAATAACCTCTAAAGATCTATAAATGTTGTACCACAATATTTTCACCAGAGTTATCACTTCTGGCTACATAAACCTAGCAAACCTACAAGTACTTTTCATTGTGCAGAACAAATAAAATTTCAGCCCACTTACAAGATGAGGTAAGCCATCTACCCACAAGATTCCTGCCTGATGCTTCTGCCTGAGGAAGGGTCCTGAATAGATTTTGTGTGCAGGAAAATATTGTGGTAAGTGGAAGATATTTTCCAAAACCCTAGACAACAGGCTTACCACCTGGTGAGTTTTCCTGCATTTTGTGTTTGCACAATTGTTTTAATTCATAAAATAAAAATTAAAATTAAAAATAAAAATATTATTTTGGTAGAAAACAGTTTATGACTCAAAATTGATAGAATATGTTGAGAAATGCCCAGGAATATTTGGTCAAAAAAGGGATTACACTCCCTAAGAAACCAGGACTCTGTTTGATCATTTTTCAGGGCAGTCCCTCTTTGTGAGTGCCCTGGACCATTCTGCACTTGGTTTATGATTTGACTAAAGCTACCTGCAGACTAATAAGATGTAGTTCCTTGTAGCCATATATATATACCAACATACACTGTTGGTATAGTGCCAGGCAGCATCTGTCTCCTCTGTCAAGTCTCATATATTTCATTTGGGCTCACCATAAACCTAGAAAAATATTTTTTCCAGATAAAAAGCAAGTTGGTTTATATATCTGTAATGGATAGATAGTGAATGTAATAGACATGAGGCTGAGTGACAGCAAATGTAGCAGGGAATTTGAACTTAACTCATATTACACTTTGATACTCATACTGTGTAAGCATTCATATATTTTACTGTTAAGATATGTGATGACCCAAAATCACCCACATTTTTCTGAGAAAACTGCTTAGTTACAACGCTGTGGGACTTCTCCAAAATGCTTCTATTATAGAGGTATACTCAAATAGTATTAGGATCTTCTGATTCATTGAGTAATCGATTGATTGCTGCTGATTTGAGGATGTGGCAGCATTGTACAGCACCTGTTTGTTCTTGCACAACTCATAATTCTCACCAGAATCTGTGAAGTGTTTAGGTCCATGCTTAGTTTACATTTTACTGTCTCCATTCCTCAGGAGTGTTGTCCTTTCTCTCTGCTTGCTGGTAAAAACAAAGCTGTATCATTATTGCATTTTTCTACTTTGAAATTACCTTCTCCCTGATATCTGTTTAAGATTGGCCAGCAACACCACTCTTGTTTCTAGATTTTCACTAACCACTATTTCTGAAATTTATACAGTGATAAACGTTTTTTCATTTTCTTACTTCCAGAGTCCTTGTAAGTGCATGAGTGTGTGTGTGTGTGTATGCATGGGCATGAGCATGGGGATTGCAACTTCAAGTATTTAATTAACCTATTTTCTTAATGCCAGTTTCTTACATTTTCAATTATTTAAAGAACTTATATTGATGGTTGTGTAAATGACAACAATCATAATGGAAATAAATTAAGGAAATAACGCAAAATTTTCTGAGTTCAGCCATTCCAATAGGATTTTGTTTGCATGCAAAGTAGCTGTAGCAAATAGATCCATTCTGACTTTGAAAATGACCAGAAAATGAAGTAGATGGAGCCTTGAGAATCTGATTTCAGCCCTTGTGTTTTAAAAAAACCTAAGATATAGACACATATGAACCTATTGCTTATATTTAATTGCAGAGTCCTTACATATATTTACTGATAGATGAAGGGGAAGTGAGGCAAAGGAAAACAGTAGATCACTGTATAATTAGCTGAATTAACAGAATTAATTAACAGAAATAAATATACATACACATATAAATACACATATGTATAGACATTTAAAACTTCTTCCCATCCCTCAAATATGAGTCCTTTTTTTCTTTAGGTTGTAAAATGTGTGAGTCTTCTAAAACTACCTTTGGAATCTCTCTATATGAAGACTAACTAGTTTTAGAATGATCCTTACACACTATATATCATTATTAAATAATTATATTTTAACTGACCTTTGAAATCAATGACACCATTGGTTGCAATAAAAAGCAATAAAAACAAATTTGGGTTTCACATAATCTGGAGATGAACAGTCTCTGTCACAGAATCAGAGAATGGTTAATGTTGGAGGGGGCTGCTGGTGGGGTCATCTCACCCCTGTTCAAGCAGAGTCATTCTAGAAAACATTGCACAGGATTGCATGTGGGTGGTTCTTGAATATCTCCACAGCCTCTCTGTGCAATCTGTTCCAGTTTGCAATTACACACAAAGGAAAGAATTTCTTCCTCATATTCATGTGGAACTTCCTGTGCATCAGTTTCTGCTTATTGCTTGACAATACCGAGAGGAGCCCGACTTCATCCTTTTGACACCCTCCCTTCAGATACTTACAGACATTGATGAGGTCCCCTCTCAATCTTCTTTTCTCAAGGCTGAACAGTCCCACCTCTCAGCCTGTGCCCATATGAGAGATGCCTTCAGTCACTTTCATTTCCCTCCATTGGATTCAGTAGTCCAGGAGCTGCATGTTTCTTGTCCTGAGGAGCTCAGAACTGGACACAGTACTCCTGATGCAGTCTCGACAGATCCTCTTTTTGTTGCTGTCAAAAACAAAAGCATGTTAGCTGGAATTCTGAGCATTAATCTTGCTTCATGTCACTTGTCTTCAAATTTTAATGAAGTTAACAAGAGTTGAAGATACTCAGTACTTTGCAGGAATTGTTAGGCAGCCCATGGGAATGTGTTCTTTGTCAACTACGTTTTCTTTGAACTTCAGAATTCAAAACTCAGGCCTCCCATTTTGTAAACATTTATGCATGACAACAGTTTCTCACATGTACACAGTATAACTAAAGTCAGTGGAACTGGTCCAGTTTGAGTACTGGAACCATTGTCTAAAGGTCTGCACCCATGGAAACCAAAGAAAATTTTACCCTCATAATTTTAACAATGCCATAGCAATTTCTTCAAATGCTTTTGTGAAATTAAAATTAGAAGGGCACATTGAAGGTAGAGTTAAATTTCTGGCAATACACATACAAGTTTTATTTACATTACTGAATCAAGTCCTCTCTTCTCCCTGCGCCCTCCTTCCTTTCCCATTTTGGATGAGGATTGTCTTTTAAGACTTTCTTAGGCAGCCATTTTATCTTTTAAAGCTTTCAAGCTTTTTTAATTGTTACCTTATGGGATATAGTAACAAACTGGTTAAAAAAAAAAAAATCAAACCAAATCCAAAAAAAACCCAGCACACAATAATCAAAAATGAAATTTATTGAACTTAAAAATAGATTCCTACTACCAACCTCCTCTAAGACTTAAGGGAGTTGCAACACTGTAATTATTATTTACTATTTAAGTTAAGCAGTAAAAATGCTGCTGTTAAGAGATTAAAATTTAGTTTTGGAAGACAACCTAAGCTCACTGATGGGGTAAATATATGATAGAAATGTTCAAGATGTCCAGTGACACACTTCAATCTTTAAAGCCTCCTCAAGGTCTCAGTGAGAACAGGGAAGTGTATGCACTATTTAGATCCGAGCTTCTCCCAGCAACTATCCTGTGTACTTTAAGCAACTCCTGCTATTTACCACGAAAGGTGTGAAATATTTGAAAACAAGGTAAATCAGGAGTCAACTCACAAATTTATTTACAACTAAAGGTAGACCTCCAGAGAATAAAACGCCTTATGGCAAAATCCAGAACAGCAATAAGAATGATAAGCATTATTTTGGTGCACTGGGTTTCCTAGATTGCAGTCTAAAAATCCTTACAGATTTTCTTTATTTTACCCGGGGAAAACTACGTACACTAAAGTGAGCTTCAAACCAGCCAAAAAAGCAGTGATCCAGAGAAATTCACAACCCTGTTGGAGAAGGCAGCTTCCTAAGGGTGACACAGAGGTAAGAAAGTGGTTGTCATGCACCTTGCCTTGGGCATCAGGGTTCTGACTACTGGCTCCAGGTGACATGTCCAGGTACTCACTGTCTGCAGGCCGGGAAGATAATTCTGAAGATAGATTGAAGTCTCTTTTCTCTCAAAAAGTGAGAAATTACTTTTCTTTCTTTTACATTATCACTACCTAGAGGTGTCCTTTTTCTTTAAAATTGTAGGAAGTCTACATACAACAGGGAAAACATATTTTTTCTTCTGTTGAAAATATCTCAAGCTATTTCAGATGACCACAATGAAGAGTTATACCTGAGATACTTCTGCCATGATTAGGGGAAAAGAGGGGGTACAGATGTATCGAGAAGGGGTACACATGTATCATTTTACCTTCCATTTAAATTGTTTCAGCACACAGACTGTAAATACAAAGATACTTGGTGAGACATTATCACAAAAAGAAAATATGCCATCCAGAGGGTAAAGCATGATAAAAAGTAATTCAAAGATAAGCTTGAGGGCACATTTTTATCAGTAATTGCTTTATTTAGCACTTTCACATATAGTCCTTGGTCATTTCCACTGAATTTTATTTAGATTGCATGTTATTAATATTAAATAATTTAATGAAAGCTAATTATTATTCATAATGTTTATTCAGAAGTCTAATAAAAACTTGTAAAATCTTATTTTTTATCTTATATTTATGAAGTGTATTATAGAGTGTACACGTTATTCCAATGTCATTTCACAGAGTTTCAGTGCTGATACACATGAACATGTTAGATTTACAGTGTAATGGGAAGTGACATATCTGACTCAAAAACAAAATTATAAAGCATGCAAAAGAAAGATCAGATGAAAATAATATTTCTAATGAAAAGTAATGAGTATTCCCTGAAGGTGTCACAAGACCATAAGGTCTTCTCTCTCCTATTTCAGTTATTTCAAAATACACTATAATACTACATCTTTGAAGTTACTTTTGCAACTGTAAATAGATGAATTCACAATATTTCTTTAGTCATATTCTGTTCTTCTCCCAAAACTTTGGGTTTGAATAAACTGGACTTCATCACACTTTAACAGTCTTCCCAACGTAGCCCATAATCCATGGATAGACTTTGTGATGGATCTCAGCAGTCTGTATTCCTAATTGTCCAGATTGAGGACTAGCCCATAATGCAGAATACCCTTCTACTAGTTCATTTGTCAAGTTTTGGTTTTTTCCTTGGGTTTTTTTAGCTTCCCTCCTCCCTTCCCCCCACCTTCCTCCCGGAAAATCAAGCCTCTCAAGAGAGTCAGGCTGTATAAAACACAGATTTCATCTCAACACAGTGATGAGATTGACCTGCAGTATAAACTTGGACCAAGTATCTGAGTAGCACTGTAAAGTTTAAACAGAACCTGCGGGAGCCCATAAATGGCCATGTACTCTTTATTGAGGTCACTGAACACTGAAGGGAGAACTAAAATGGGGTGATTGTGTCTGGGTAGCAAAAACAATTTAAATTTCCTGAGAGACACTTCAAATATTCTAATTTAGCAACTATCTGCTCCTTCAGAATGATGTGGGTAGTTAGACAGAGAAAATAGACCCATGAAAGCTGTTAACTGATTACCTTAATACATATAGATATAAAACTAGCTGTAATAATACATTCTTGGTGACTAGATGTGTGTGGAAGTGACCCACAAAAGATATTTTATGTCCTTCTGTTCTATGGCTCAAGTCACATATTTTATATAACTCCAGTACTAAGCCCAGAGTTCCTGGTCAGAAATGTCTGTTGCTTCAACAAGTGCATGTCTTTACCTTTCACCACCATGACTAAAGGGGTGTGTTTTAATCAGCTCAGCTTCCAGCAGGAAAGTTTACAATGCAATAAAAAAAGTCTGTAGTTCTCTGTAACAAACTTCGTACCTAGGCAGCACATTTAAATGTCATGTGCCATGCTTAGGAGCAAGGTAGTAAAGTACACAAATCATCATTCTGACTCTCTTGGTTTGCATCAAAGATTATAAGAGTAGCTGTTGTTGCCTAGCAAGTCAAAGGTTGTTTGGGATTAGAGATAAGAAATCAGAGCCAGGGCAGTGTCATAAATAAATTGTCTGTAGTAGCTCAGGTCCTCTAGAATACATCCTTCATCAACCCCTAGGAATGTTGACATATTGAATGAATCTAGAAAAAAAAAAAAAAGCCAATGGCTCAGTTTTTAAGTAGTTTTCTTGATATACATGTGGTGACATGACATCACAACTCTAAGTTTTCCAGCCAGATTCGTCTTGATTTGACTACCACCTCAAATAAAATAAGGGGGAATGGATTTAACTTTTAATAATACAGATTAATTAAAATGTTCTATAAATGGATTTCATAATACAAACCTCTTCACTGTGAACCACACAGGAGTCAAAAATTGTAGTTATTGATTAGAAGAGTCTAATATGTGTGTGTCCTGGTTCTGACGAGGAAAAGACTAACTTTTCCAGCAGCCAGAAGTGGCATGGCCAGGATCCTGGGGTTATTCTATAATCCCTCATACCATGCCTGGAAGGTCTCTTCTTTTTCTGGTTTGCTGGAATGTGCAGCTAAGTTAGTGCAGATTCAGCATGGTAAACAATCATGTGTAAGTCATCCATCTATCTTGTACACTCTGTTATTAATGTTGTTGTTACTGTTAATTTTCTTATTTAATTATTTCAGGTTTTCAGGAAATTGTTCAGTGGTCTTTACCTTTTGTACCTCCAATTCTCCTCTCCGTTCTACCACAGGATGCTGAGGGTGGAAAGTGAGTGAGCGGCACATGACCTGGAGTGTTTTCAGTGGGAGTATTAAATTAAGGAATACCATTTCTAGATCGCTAACAGCATGTTATTTTATCTTGCCAGAAACCATACAGTGGTCCATACAACCTTGTCCCCTTACATGAGGTATGGAAAATGTCAAAGTAAAGTCACTGTAATTGAAGTCATTGATGGCATTTCTGATCCTGGATCAGAAAGGGAGCTTGGAAGAAGATGTTTTGTCTATTCACTGTTGTCACAGTTTGGGGAGCCCCTGGTGGTCTAGTGGTTAAGGACACGGCACTGTAACTGCCGAGGCCAGGGTTCGATTCCCGGTCAGGGACACTCCCCGGGCAGGTAGAGCCCGTTAGCCCTGTAAGGCAATCCACCTACGTCCTGAGGACCTCGCTGCCACTGTCCAAGCTCGCTTGGCCCCGGCAGATGAACCTCAGGATTAAAGGGTGGGCTCAGTTCTGCGCGCACTGTGTCCCACCTAAAATAAATCCAATGTGCAGGTTGGAAGGCGTACAAAGACCTTCCACAGATCTTCGTTCGCGAAGTCTGGCCATTATATTACGTTGTCACAGTGCTTTTTATATCTCTTGTACAACTATACTGGAAGACCAAAAGCTCTATGGCTCTTGTACATGGTATCTACTTCCAGATTGTTCCCACTGATTTTCTCTCTGCAGCTATATGCAAGAGGGCTGCTACCTGTTGCCACTTGTTCACAGAGCACCCCTGTGGCCTAGATCCCCACAGTCATTCTCTTTCTTATGGTCACTCTAGTTGGTATTGTGATCATTAATCTGGTTACATACCCTTTTCAAAATGACACATATTATAGGCACATCCATCTTGCAATACAAATTTTGACAGTGTTGATTCAGTCATGGTTACACAGTAAGGTGAATACAGCACTTGAAGGGGGAAGGTCTTATGTAGTTAAATTCTGTGTACTTAGTACAGGTAATGATACCAGTATGGTGTTTAAGGGATGGGAATATCTCCTATGTAAGGAAAGATTGAAGGAACTGTGGCTGTTCATCTGGGAGCAGAGAAAACTCTGTGCAATGTCATGAATATGTACAAATATCTGAAGGCAAAGTTGGGGCTGGTCTCCTTTCAGTGGTTCCCAGTGACAAGACAGAATGAAAGAGGGGAAAACTGAAATATGGGAGTTTCCATCTGAACACACTTCTTCACTGTGGGTTGACTGCACACTGGTACAAGCTTGCCACAGTTGTGGGGTCTCCATCCCTGGAGCTATTCAAAAGCCATCAGAACATGATCCTTCACAACTTACTTCAGATGATACTCCTTGAACAGCAGGCAGTAGGCCAAGATGAATTCCAGAGGTCCCCTTCCAGCCTCAACCATTCTGTGTTTTGTGATTCTGAGAAAAGCAAAGGACCACTTTTTAATTGCATAAAATCCCTCAAAAAATGTTTAGAAAATAATCCAATTAAAAAGGTAGTACAGATGATTGTGTTTGAATTAGTTATTGAAAACCTGAAAAGTGAATCAAAACTTGCATAGGATATTGACCATCAACAGGATTAGAAAGGCAACATTGAAATCAGCAGACTGAATATATCTTGAGGCTGTCCCTTGTTATGTGCTCACATCTGAGCCTATGCACTAACTCTCTGTGACTGCTTTGTGGCAGAGCAAAAGAGTAATTGACATTCTAGTTAACATAGGCTGAAAAATGACCTTGATTTTTCACTTTGTCCCTGGCTTAGCAGGGTATGAGGGTTAAAGAAGGTCACCTGATTCAAAATCTGACGATATTACACCCTAACAAACACCAACAAAATGACTGCAGTACCTTAATTGTTCTATTGTTTACTAGTCAATTAATTGAATTAAGTGAATTCATAGTCTAGTGCTAAAAGATTAGGTCTGGTTTGAGGACATTGCACATTCTGTGTATTCTGTGTATTTTCTTTTTAAAGCCTATTTAACATTTTGAATTTTCAAATATCTTTTCTGAACTATGCTCTGGCAAAGAAGACACAGTTGTGATAGCAAGATGCCTAGTTTTTATGTTCCTGTGGTGTGACAGACTGGCATTTCTCTGTCAGTCTCACTTATATCGAAAAAAGAGTGTTTTTTGAAACAAACATGAAAATGAAAGATAATGTCTATAGAATAGACTTGGGGTTTTTTTTGTTGTTCTTGAATTTGAGTTACCATGTGTTTCCCAGACTTTAGTAAATGGAGAACATTTAGCATATGGAGACACTAAAAGAGGTAGAAATAAACTATTTATTGTGTAGGTGGCTAGTGAGACTCACATAACTGGAAATACAAGCAGAAATAAGAAGATGAACGTTTTTGTTAATACAGCCACAATGCAAATAGTCAACAATATTAATGTTTAAATTACCACAATTAGAAAATCTGTGCACATTCCAGCTTAATTTTTTTCCATATACTATGTATTTCCTTTCAACACTGAGAAGCAGAAATCTTGTTTCTGACAGAGGGTGTCATTCTGGTATAAAATTTTGCAACAAGAAATACAATTTCTAGAAAATATCTTCTGGTGTGGAACTGTGTTGAAAGTGTTAAAAAAATTAAGAACCATAAAAGAAAATAATATTAGAATGCATTCTTATATGCATATTACTTTTTTCTATGTCTTTTAAAATTTGAAGAAATATTTTGTGGATTGAATTGCATATGACAACCTGATTGACTTCAGGAAAAAAAAAAGTGGAATTACACAAAGATTGTTACACATGAACTCAGGGAAACACATGAGGAAAAAAAAAGTTTTCCAGATTACTAAGGGGAAAATAAAAGTTATCTGGGGAATAAAAAAGGAGACAAAAAAGGAAGAAAACATCTAAATCTTGAACTTTCATACAATAGATGGTTTAGATAAGTAACATGGTAAGGGCATACCTTAAAAAGAAGTGATACACAAGCATTATGAGTATTTGTAGAGTTAAGCTGAAAAACTAACTACATATATCCACAGTAGTTAAAAAAACTGAGCTTCTTAACATGGTTTGACAGCATTGAATGACTAAAGAAAAGACTTGGAATCTGTCTCTAAATCCTGGGTTTGTGTTAAAATGTGCACACTGGGAAGACACAGAGGTAAGAAGTATAGATGGAAAAGAATAAACTGGAAGAATGCAAGGCGTGGATGTTTTCTGCATTTTCTGCCTAGAGTGCATGATAAGCATAATTAATCTATCCTTTTTGCACCAGCCCAGAGAGGCAGTGATTCCTTGATGCACCTGGTGAATAGAGGGATTGAGTAAACTAGAGAAGGGAATTGCTAATAGAATTACATTACACCCTGAGTGAATAACAAGCAGGTGCTTTCAATTTATCATAGCTGCCTATGTCTCAGCAAAAAGATAGGAATGTGATCTGACTGCTTATGTCCTTACCCATGTCCTGGAGAGCTTACAGACGGGAAGGCACTGGCTGCAGGAAGTGAAGAGAGACTGGCTGCCTGATGGCAAAACTGGTGGCAATCAGTAGCTGATCAATGTCTTTCTGCAGAAAGATGTTGTATTGCTCCTGGGCATGAAGAAATCTGTCAGTTCAGCCTTTTCCTGTTTCTTATTCTGTTTTTATTCCCCCCCTCATCTTCTTTCATTTTAAAAGCAAACTCCCTGAAGAGCTGCATGTGACATTGTCCGTTAAAAAACAGTGATTAATTTTAAGTACCAATGTCTTAGCAAACACATGTGCAAGTGAGTAGCACTAGAAGCTCCTGAAAAGAGTGAATTTAAAGGCCATTTCTTTACAATGGTTTAGAAATCTCCCTTAATACAGGTGAAGAACCAAAAAAGATCTTTCTACTATGCAACTTCAGGAAAATCTCTATTTTATGGTTTTCAAAAGCAAGAAACAAATTACAAAACCACACGATTCAAAACACTGTATTATTTTACAGAATAAGGTTGTGATGTCTTTTGGTTATTTTGGGGGTTTATTTTGAGATATTTTGTTGTTGTGAACATGAAAGAACATTTTTGGATTTCCTTTGTAGAGCTTTTAAATTCACAAATAACAGTAAGGGGGGGGGGGGGGGGGTGAGATGTGTAAGTAAAATTCCCAGTGAAACTAGCTATTAGTTTACTCATTCAAAGTTTAAACTCATTGTAAGTTTATGTACATGTAGAAGGAAAGGCTGAAGATCAACATTGTCAAGAAAAGAGTGAATAAAAACCAAGACAATCCTTCAAAAGCTTCTTCATTAAAAGACAGTAGTTGAAATACGTGTCTAAGTTATTAAAAATAAAGTTACTTATTGAAACACTGTAAAATTGCAGTCTGTAACTTACTTTGATTGACTGATTTCCATAAGCTGCAGAATTAGTTTAGTGGTCTTCTTATGTTACTGCACAGTGTATGGATTTAGAGAACCAGCCTATAAAACAGAAGAAAAGTTTAAGGCAAGATGAATAGCAAGATGCAGACAAGAGTACTAATTTAGGTATGAAATATTCACTTTTAGGTACATAATTTCATTCATTTACACATTTGTTTTCCACAAAATCCTCTTTCTCTTTTAATAGTAAGATAGAAAATGTGTTAAATGTGGGTTGGTATGAAGAGAGATTTCAGAAAAATTAGAGTTTTGAACTGGCACTAGCAGAGGTTATAATGAGACATAAGAACTGAGAAAAAAAAAAAAAAAGGATGTGATGTTAATTGATATTATATTGAAGAATGAAAAAGGCAGAGTACATCTATAACCTAAAGAGGGACCAGCGACTATCTTGACTTTGGGAGGTGACAGAGATGTGTACTAATAGAGTATTTATTATTTCAGAGGTATAACTCACCACATCTTCACAGATCTTTCTTTTCAATCCTAGTATCTTATATCCCATAGCAAATCTTGCACCTTCTCATGGAAAAACCATATACTATTCATATATTCATCCCATTTCATCCTTTATTTTAAGGCATTAAATTTCTCGAGAAAGTGAAAGATTGATAAGATTCAAAGAGCTGCATTCTGGTATGAGTAGCTGTCAAACGCATAGTAATTTCTGCACCTCTTTTACATTGCAGAAAAATTATGTGCATGTTAATTACACAGTTAAAAGTCCGGGTATAGCTTCCAGCCTATGAATACTGTTGTTATACACTGACAACATTGTGACATAATCGATCAAAATAATGCTTAGGGTCCTTTCATTACACATTTATTTTGCATTCATCAGAGTATCACTGATCATAATGATTTCATTTGGTATTCAGGGGTGACATGTGTTTCTCCGTAGGTGTTCATGGACACTTAAAATTCTTTCTTGAACTCTTGTATGATACGTTGATGTAAAATGCATTTGCATTGACAGAGTTCCTCCCAGCCTACCTGGTACCACAGGGGCAGATCTTCTCTAACATCTGAATTAGTAATACAAAGATTTTTCCCTTCCTGAAAGAATAGAAGGTTGTACTATTTAAAAAGCAAATATAAACAATATAAGCATAATTTTATTTTTCTGTTTAAATAATGAAGATGTGAAAAAATTGGGAATTTTCAGACGTCAAAAATGCTTGCTTCTCAGTACTGCCTTTGAGAAATACTCAAATGTCAGAGAGAACTTACAGTTGAGACATGTTAGAAGAAGAGCATTTTAGATTAAGAAAAAACACAAACAGAACCAGAATTTGGCAGCTTTTGACTTCAGCAAACAAGGACTTCTAATTGACATAAAGTGCACTTCAGTACTTACACATACCTTCCTGCTTGCCCCTCTCCTGAGTTTATACAAGTCTCCAGGCTGTAAGCACTTCAGTATGCAAAAGCTAAATTTACTTTCATTCTCATAGTTCAAATTCTTAAAAATAAAACAGTGTCTTGACTCTCAACGATACAAACTGAAATGCAAATCTCAGGATGCAAATCCTTAAACCAAAAGAGAACAGAAGAGAAGAGCTTTGTAAAGCTACAGTATTTTCCTTAATCTTTCAAATATCTCTGCCCTTTTTTCAGCCTCCTGTGGCTTCAACTCAGACTCAGGCTACACCTCTCTGTTTCTTAAACCATTGAGCATGTCTATTGTCAAATAGATATTGTTGTAACATGTTTCTTAGTGGTACATAATCACATTTCCTTTCCTCTGCCACTACAAGTAAAAAGAAAGTGTTAGCATACAGAAAATGTGCTTTCCCTTCCATGAAGAGGAATTTTGCAATTTCTTGCATGTTTCTGCAGAAATCATTCTTGGATTACAAATTAGATTAGAATGCAATTTCAAATCTGGTGTTAAATGCTGCTGAACTAACAGGTTCCACAGCAAAGAGGAAAGTCCTTTGTGAATCTAAAATATCTCACCAGATCTTCCTTTTCACCACCATGGCTTCCTGAATAAACCTTCCTTCTGCCTTTTTATTTTTTCCTAAAAAGAAATACCAAAAGTTAGACTTCTATGTGCATGTTCTAATGTTACATCTGGTTCACTAATAAAAGTACTGAATCATGAGCACTACCTTTAATATAAATCCATTTAAGATATTTTAGTCTTAATATTTAGAAATTTCATATTCTTTCTAAACAATCTGTGAGACTATGAAAGCAGTATCTGTAGTATTAAATGTTTACTTCAACCTGACTCTTCTAAGACATTTGAATTATTAAGTAGAGTTATAATCTCTCTTTATCAAAATGCAGATGATCTTGGACATTTTAGAGCTAAACTAGATACCAGATAATGGTTTTATTTATTTATTTATTCTATATTTTTATTCTCCTAGTAATAAGCCTGTTCCCCAGAAGCAGGTAGACATAAAGAAAGTTAGGTTGGAAGGGACACCATTAGGTCTTTTTTTATAACCTCCCACTCAGATCAAAGCCAACTGAGATCTAATTGTTCAGGGCCCTACCTAATTGACAATAAAATAACCAGAAAGGGCTTTATGAACTTCATGGAGTTCATTTGTCTACCTCAGCTGTACTAAAATCAAGCTGTGATGTTTCTGAATTATAAAATACTGTGCAAAAATAGAAGTCTTCCATAAATATTTATGGAGATTAATACTGCACCTGAAATAGACAAAAGATTGAAAAAAATACCCAGCACAACTTCAAAGATACCAAATAACGCTGGAAGTTGGTCAGACAAGCTATTTCTGACAAATAATTAAAAAGGGGATGTTTATTGTTAAGATTACCTTCCTCTGTCCCTCCCTTCACACAGACTTACTCTACGCACCAGTAGAGACTGATGGCTGTGCTGCTGGAAAGCAGCTCTGTGGAAAAGGACCAGGGATTCCTGGTGGACAATAAACTGTTTATGAGACAACCGTGTGTCCATGTGGCCAAGAAGGCCAATGGTACCCTGGCGTGCAGTAGGGAGAGCATTGCCAGCAGGTTGAGGGAGGCCCCTCTACTTAGCCCTGGTCACATCTGGAGTGCTGTGTCCAGTTCTGGTCTCCTCAGTACAAGAGAGACATGGAGCTCCTGGAGCGGGCCCAGTGGATGGCAACCAAGGAGCATCTCTCCTACAAGCAAAGGCTGAGAGTTGGGAGTGTTCAGCCTTGAGAAGGGACCACATAAATGTCTGAAAGTATCTGAAGTGAGGGTGTCAAGCAGATAGAGTCAGGCTCTTCCTGGCAGTGCCAAGCAGTTGGACAAGAGACAATAGGCAGAAATGGATGTACTCTTTTTACAATTCCTTGATGCAACCTCTAAAAATTTGTTCTCTGCTCATAGTCTTCTTTTTTCAGAAAGCTTTGTTTTTACATACGTTTTAGAAAAGGGTTTTTACTAACTGTAGCAATATTTCAATAAAATGGGCAATCTTTTTTTCTAGAAATTCAAAAAACCAAAAAGTATTGGAGGTATTTCTGTAATACTGAATATCTGATGACTAAAACCTCTAAAAAGCTGGAACAATTTATGAGAGACTGGATTCATATCTCATGAGATTGTTCGATTATTGTGTAGGATCAACCATCTTGTCTCTGTGTGTCACCCTTCCTTCCTTCCTTCCTTCCTTCCTTCCTTCCTTCCTTCCTTCCTTCCATCCTTCCTTCCATCCATCCTTCCTCCTTTTTTTCTTATTTCATCTGATGAAAACCCACACATTTTTAAGCAATAGTTGACCTATGTCTACGGTTAAA
>VYXB01009915.1:259458-271203 GCA_013397135.1 Pachyramphus minor | reverse complement strand
AACAAAAAACCCCAAAACACCAACAACAAAAAAGGGAAAATCCAAAGCCACCCCCAAAACCAACAAAACCCCCCTACAAAACTAAATAAAAACCCAAAACCAACCAACCAAACCAAACCAAACACAGAAAAAAACCAAACTCCAAACTGTTTTGGAACAAGTTGGTATGTTCATCCTTCTCCAGGCACCTCTGACATGATACACGAGCCAAACAAGTGAGGATGCAAAACAAAAGCAGAAAGAAACCCACCTTCTTGAGATGTTTTGAGGTCACCACAAAAGAACATGAAAATGAGGTTTTTTTGCTCCCAGAAGGTTGTATTTTGAGGAGAGGAAGGAAGGGGAGGGAAGGGAGAGAAGGAGAAAGAGGCAAGAAAGGAAAGTGGAGAAAAAAGATGAAAATGAAGAAAGGGGGATAAAAGAGAAATCCTTCAGCCTCTAACTCGCTTCTCCTGCCCTATCCCATCCCCCAAAGCTTGAAGTCACCTCCATCCCCAGCTTCCTATGGGATGCTCAGAGGGAAACCAGTGGGATGCTCACGAGCCAAACACCTCCATGAACCAGGAGTTTATTGCATGAGAAACCATTTATTTCCCAGCCAAAAAAATTCCCCACAAAGGGAGCAGTGCTTGCTTCCCTTTTGGTCTTTTCCAAAAGGACAAAAGGTTTTCACCATACAACAACAACAACAACAACAACAACAACAACAAAACAGCACTGATTTAACCAAAAATAAGTAGTTAATAAGAAAATTATCTTCACGCAGTTGATAACAGTATCTTAAAGTTATCTTAGAGTTGGCTGATAGCAAAGTACTTTGGTGAGAACATTCCCAGGGGGTTGAGGGAAATCTCAGCAGGATTTGGGAGCAGTGGCTGTGAACTGGAGGCAAACACTGGCTCTTATCTCGGCTCCTGCCCAGTCATGTGGTGTGTGTGCCCGGTGGGCAGCCCTTCCCTGCGGTGTGCGCTGTCCTCAGGGCAGAACGGGGGACAAGAGCCTGCCTGGCCTCTCCCTGAGGGCAGGGAAGAGCCTCTGGAAGGGCTGAGGCTGCAGGAGAGGAGCAGCTGGACTCTCAATCCGGCTGGTCCCACCCCTGGGGGCTGATCAGAGAGAAGCTGAGGGACGTCCGTGGGGTCCTGTGGAGGGCACGTGAGTGGTGGGGTGTTATTTGGGTCTCCAGGGGGTGTTTCTGTGTGAGCAGAGAGAGTACCTGAGGCTGGTCCTCCCTTTTGGGTTCCTGGGGTGCCCCCAAAACCCCAGTCTGACCCCTGAGCTTCCCTCGGCTTACCAAACTCCCACAGCAATGTGTGACTGCAGCCCATCTCAGGACACAGCCTCCCCTTTCCCTCGGGAAATGGGCAATTCCCTGGTTTAAGGGTTTATTTTTTTTGCCTTCAGGTTTATATTCTTGGAGTTCAGATTTATATTCTTGGAGTTCAGGTCCCGTGTTTGCCTTGCCCAGGGCCCTGGCAGTTCTGCCCCACCAGGAACAGCAGGGAGGGCAGCTCTGCCTGACCTTACAGCTGTAAAACAGGCTGCCCTGTGCTCCCCAGGGCTGCTGGCAAAGGCTGGGATTTGGGCTTGTGTCTCTCAGCAGTGCTGTCCTGTAGCATGGAACATGAAAACAAGTTTCAAAGAGGTGAGCTGTGTCTCAGCTTCCCAAATCCAGCCCCACACATGTTTGCTGTGTGCTGGCTGTCCCTGTCTCCAAGATGAATGTGCTTTTTGTGATTTCCTTCTGCTTTTGCTTAGATGCATCACCTGAGCTAGTCCTTCTGAGGATGTCCATGGGCTGAGATGAGAGCCCCAAAGAGATCTGTGGGAATTCATACAGAGAGGGGTCAAGACTGGGTTTTTTCCAGGGGAAAATCCCTCCTGGCTGTGTCTGAGCCCTGCCACACAGGCAGAACTCTGGGGATGGGCTGAGTATGACACCCTTGCCAGCTTGGGGGTGATTGCTGACACTTTGGGCACACCCAGGAACTGTGGCCAGGTGTGGCCACAGACCCACTGTGGGCTGAAATCGCCATCTCTGACTTTGTGTGGAGCTTAAGGATGAGTTTACAACTGTGTGTGAGGGTGGAGATGGCTCTGCCTCACCATCCCCAGGCTCTGAACTGCATCTTCACTCATCTCTGTTCCTCTTGGAACAGGACTGATTCCCCCCTCCATGTTTCCCACAGTGGGAAGGTGTCAGGATGGCTCGGAAGATGAGCCTTGCCGAGCTGGAGGAGCAGCTGCTCTGCCCCATCTGCCTGGAGATGTTCAGGGAGCCGCTGATGCTGCGGTGTGGGCACTCTTTCTGCCAGCCCTGCGCGCTGTCCCTCCACGGGGAGGGGCAGGAGGGGCAGTTCCCGTGCCCCGTGTGCCGCCAGCCTGTGCCCTGCGGCCCCCTGGCCCCCAATGTCACCCTGGCGCGGCTCATCGAGGTGCTGCAGAGCCGAGGCGAGGCAGAGCCCATGGCAGAGTCCTGCCCAACCCACCACAACCCCCTCAGCCTCTTCTGCGAGCTCGACCACGAGGTGATCTGTGGGCTCTGCGGCACCATTGGCACCCACCGGCAGCACAGGATCACCCCCATCCCCGCCGTGCACTGCAGGATGAAGGTGAGGGCAGAGCCAGCCAGGGGCAGCTGCAGAGCTTCCCAAATGTCCCCTTTGCTTGGGGGACAGGCTGGGAATGAGGCCAGATGTGGGGCAGGGTCCCTGGGCCGGGAGGCAGCTGTTTCTTAGGTGGTTGAGGTGCTGGTGGGGCTTTTCAAGGCTGTGTCCAAACAGCATCAAAAGGAGTCTGGTGGTCAGGTTGAGGTGCCACAGGAGGGCAGGGGAGTGGGAAACAGGAGCCCCAGCCAGGCAGAGCAAACAGCTGGTGTTCTCTGCCCAGCGCCACATGGAAGCCCCAGGAATGGAAAAGCCACCTGTCCCCTGTGTCCCTGGCACTGGGGAGATAAGAGCAGGAGGCACCAGAAATGCTCCTGTGCCACTCCTGGGACCAGCACTGTGAGGGTGCCTCTAGCTGGTGCCGGCCTGGGGTGTGAGACACAGAGTGTTGGGAGCAGGGGAGGTGACACACTGCTCCTGGCAGGAATAGTTGATCAGCAGCACCCAGGGCCGTGCTCTGAGTGCTGTCCTGCCTCTGGCACCTCCAGATTCTCCTGACCAAGAAAGTGAAGATCACCAGGATGTGCAGGGCCCCAGAAAGCTTAGGGAAAGTGTGGGAGAACGTGGCTCAGGAGGGCCACATTCTCCTTGGGGGTGACAGGCACTGCCTGGGAGCGAGGTTTCCTGGGAGGAAGGAGGTTCCCTAGGAGCAAGGAGGCCACCTCTATGGTGCTGTGTTTCCAGGAGGAGCTCTCTGTTCTCCTGACTGACATCCAGCAGTGCCAGAGGAACCTGGAGGAACAGTGCAGCAAACTCATCAACAACAGAAGCCGTGTCGCAGTGAGTGCCACGTGCCAGGGGAGCCCATGTCCCCAAGTCCTTTGTGTCCCTAAGCCCTTTGTGTCCCTGGAGAAACCTCTGCTCTTGGCTCTCCCCAGCTCACCCTCCTACTCCTTTCCTCCTATTCTCCCTTCCCTGGGGTAGCAGATAGGGATTGTCTTCCACCCTGCTCCCTGAGGTTTATGTTGTTCACGAAACTCAGGGACAAAACCCAGTCCTGGTTTTGGGAAGGGTGGTGTAGCCCTCTCTGGTGGAACAGCCCTGTTTTCAGAAGGGTGATGTAAACTCTCCAAGCTTCCTGTGGGGAACTGTTTGACCCAATGTCCTTGGAAGTGTGGAGATAACAGGTGAAAAGAGCCCTGCCTGGAGCAGCCTTCCCACTCAGGGCAACATTGCTGGTTTCACGTGGAGTTTGTGTCTGGTTTAGCTGCATTTCCCAAGAGGAAGATGCCTCCAAGGCACCTCCTGACATCCCTTCTGAGGCTAAAGCTTCCCAGGGGGGCTCAACCCAAACCAAAGGGCAGCTGCATGGTCTCCCTTTAGCCCAGGCCACAGGTTGTTCCCTGGGAGCAGAGGGATCCAAGAGCTCTTTCACTTTGATGAAGCTGGTTGGGATATCAGGAAGTGAAAATCTGGGGCAGGAGAGGTGGAAGGCAGGGCTGGGATGGTGGTGAGGTGCTGAGGATGGAACAACAGCTGCTGGTTATTTGGCAAGGGAGGGGAGGGTGGCCTGGTGTCTTGGGGGGTGACTTGGTGGCATCTCTGAAACTAAAAAGCAGGTGAGGGAGCAGAGCAGCTCCGCAGAGCCATGTGCTCTTCCCTGCAGGCTGAGGTGGATGTCTACAAGTGGGTGATCCGGAAGGAATTCCAGGAGCTGCACAGGTACATTGATGAGGAGAAGGCCACCTTCCTGGGGAGCATCGAGGGGAAGGCAGCCCAACTCATCTCCTCCATCGAGGCCCAGGTCAAGCAGACATCGGACACCCTGCAGAGGCTGAGGCAGATGCAGAGCTCTCTGGAAGCACTGGGCAATGAAAATCAGCTGGATTTTGTCAGGGTGAGTGTGCTGCCAGTCAGGTCTGCAGCCCTCAGCCCCTGCTCACTGCCCTGAGCACCCCTGGGCAGTGGGTGCCCTCACCAAGCTGGGATACCAGAAATGGGATATAGGTGCTCTCTATCCAGACAGGGCTCCCTGATGGGAGAACACTGCCCTCCAGGAGAGGCAATGCCCATAACAATTCTAGGAGAGGAAAGTCTTAGGCTGGAGAGGTGAAAAACTGTGCAGCTGTGTGTGACTCTCTCTTTTGTTTTCCAGAAATATGGCTCCTCCCAGTTCAGGTGAGTGGTGAGACCCGGCAGCAAACAGCATCTGTGGGGATGGCAGTGACTCCACAGCAGGCTCCAAGTCCCAGGCCAGTGGGCACCTCCACATGACTGGAGCAGCCTCAGGAGACACTGCAGGTGTGAGGGACAGCCTGGCCAGAGCCATCACCTCCACCCCACACAAGGCCAGACTGGTGTCACACCAGTGGCTCCGTCATACCAGGTGAGAAGCAGTCACACGCTGCCCCCATCCCCTGTGTCACAGCTGTCCCACCTTTCCAGGTCAGAGCTCCCCAGCCTGCACCCTGGTGATGGCACCTTCAGCCCTGTGTCCTTCAAGCCCTGTTTCCACCAAGATGACATCAAGATGACAGTGTGGAAGCGCCTGCACCGCCGTGTTCTGCCAGGTACTGTCCTGCTGGGGGCCCCAGATCACTGGCACAGGGACAGGCTGCCCTGGCCTCTCCTGGAGTGCTCCTCACGCTGGAGCAGTGCCTGGCCATGCCTCACCCTGGCATAACACTCCAGCTGTGCCAGCAGTGCTGGTCCTCAGGGCTGAGTCAGACTGTGCCTCTGGTGTGCCTGGAGCCTGCCTGCTTTCCTTCCAGCTCCAGAGGTGCTGAGACTGGACCCAGTGACAGCACATCCCCTCCTGGAGCTCTCCAAGGGCGACACGGTGGTGCAGTGTGGGCTCTCCCAGCGCCGGGACAGCAACCCCAAGCGCTTCAACTCCAGCAACTGCATCCTCACCTCCAAGGGCTTCTCCTGTGGGCGGCACTACTGGGAGGTGATCGTGGGCACCAGGAACCACTGGCGTCTGGGCGTCATCAGGGGCACCGTGAGCCGCAAGGGGAAGCTCAGGAAGTGCCCCGAGAGCGGGGTGTGGCTCATCGGCCTGAAGGATGGGAAGGTGTATGAGGCCTTCAGCTCCCCGCGGGTGCCGCTGCCGCTCACGGCCCGGCCCCGGCGCATCGGCCTCTTCCTGCACTATGAGAGGGGGGAGCTGAGCTTCTACAATGCTGACAGCCCTGACGAGCTCAGGCCCATCTACACCTTCCAGGCAGAGTTCCACGGCCAGCTCTACCCCATTGTGGATCTGTGCTGGCCTGAGCGAGGGTCCTACTCCCTCCCCATCATCCTGCCCACACCTGCTGCGAGCCGGCACCCCTGGGCACCCCATCCTGCCCCCAGGGAACACACGGAGCCGTAGGGGTGAGGCTGTGGCTGAGTCTTGGGTGGGGGTCACAGGCATGGAGTCATGGAATGGTTGGGGTTGGAAGGGACCTTAAAGACCACCTCGTTCCACTGCCCTGCTGTGGGCAGGGACACCTTCCACTTAGACCAGGTTGCTCTTGCCTCTGTCCAATCCGGCCTTGGACGCTTCCAGGGATGGGGCAGCCACAGCACAGCTTCTCTGGGCAACCTGTGCCAGAGCCTCAGCACCCTCACAGGGAAGAATTACTCCTGTATGTTTAACCTAAATTTCCCCCATTTCAATGTGAACCCATCACTTCTTGTCCTGGCACAACAGTTCCTTACGCTGAGCCCCTCTCCAGCTTCCTTGCAGGCCCCTTCAGATCCTGGAACGGGCCGTGAGGTCTCCACACAACCTTCTCTTCTTCACGCTGAGCAGTCCCAGCTCTCAGCTCAGTCAAGGCTGTGTGCAGGGTTGTCCCCTCATGGAAGCCTTTGTGCTGCAGAACAAGCTTCAGCAGCACAGGAGGGTCCTTCCCCTCTCCACTAAGAGCATAAAATGTCAGCCTTGACCTCAGCAATCCCCATTCCCAGCCTGCCAGGCTGTCCCAAATGCCTGAAACATGGCTGGCCTGCAAGGACCTCCCTATGGAAAGGCTTGTCTGCCTGAAAAGTGTGAACCATAAGTGTCCAGGGTCTTTGTGGCATATCCTTCCCAATAAAGAGAGTTTGAGTTGGGTGGGCTGGTTGCTGGCTGACATGGGGACACTGAGAGACTGAGCACAGCAGAGCTGGGCAGGCAGTTGTAGTGCTCTGCAGGGTAGGAGGGGTTGCTGGAGAGGGGAAGAGGGAGCCCAAAAGGCAGCTGGACAAAGCTGTGTGCAGGCAGCAGGTCAGTCCTGCTGGGAGGACACCGGCCTGCTCTGGACAGTGCCTTGTCCAGCTGCTCAGGGCTGAGAGCTGGGGTGGGGAACTGTGTCTCTTCTCCAGGGCAGGTCCCTCTTTCCAGGGCTGGGCATCCTTTGGTTTGACTTCAAGAGGAACACCACCAAAGTCTGCAGTAAATCCCCATCAATGTCCATGTGTCATGGGGATTAACAAGCACTAACAGTGTCTGTGTCTTGCTCCACTGGACTGGCTGGAGTGGCCAGGTTGTCCATGGTTGGTGACCAGGGTCACTGGGGTGACAGAGGTGGCCAGGATGACCAAGGTGACCTGGATGGCCCGGGTGATGGGGCTGACAGGGGCCACTGGGCTTGGCTGAGGTGATAGTGGTGGCCAGGATCACTGGGGTGCTTGGGTGTCCAGGGTGGCTGGGATCACCGGGGTGACCAGGATGACCAGGATGGCCGGGGTGGCTGCTATCTCTGGGGTGATCAGAATGATGGATGACCAGGGTGATGGGGCTGAGAGGGGTGACGGGGCTGGCCAGGATGACCAAGGTGGCCGGAGTGACGACGAGGACGCTTCCTCCGGCGCGGAGGCGGAGCCGGATCCCGGCTCCCGGCGGGGCCGCGCTCTCCCCCTCCCTTCCGGCGGAGGAGGCACATGGCGCTGTACAGTGCGGCCGCCGCGGTGCTGGACGGGCTGGAGCGCGGCCAGGGCGGCCTCAAGAGCCTCGTGTACAACAGCGGCTTCCCGGTGCGTCGGGGGGGACGGGCAGCGGGGAGACNGCCGGTGCCGCCTGAGCCCTGCCCGCCCCGGCAGCACGTCCGACAGCTCTACGCGCTGGTGTCCGAGACCCTCCGCTACGCGCCGGTGCTCGAGAAGCTGCTGGATGGCGCCGCGCTGCTGCAGGCCGAGAAGAAGCTGCGCCCGCAGCTGGCCAAGGTACGGGGAGGCGAGGGGTCCTCGGAGCCGAAGGGTCCCGGGGCTCGGATGTCCCAGTCCCTCGGGCCGTGGTAGCCCGGAGCCGGGATGTCCCTGGGGCCGCGGTGCACTTGGGGCAGCGGTGTCCCGGCTCACCCCGTGCCCTCCCCGCAGGTGCTGGTGTACGACCTGCTCTTCGGCAAAGGGCTCAAGTGCGGGGGCCGCTGGAAGGCGCTGGCCCGGCGGCACCGCGCGCGGCTGGAGGCCGAGCTGGCCCGGCTGAAGGTGCGGCACAAGGTGAGCCGCAACGAGGACCTGCTGGCCCCGGAGCAGGCGAGTCCCGCAGGTGAGGGGGCTCAGGGCTGGGTGGGCACCACGTGCTGGGAGCTGTAGGGGGTTGTGTCTGACCTGCCTGGCCCCCACAGCCTCCCAGGTCCCACGCTACATCCGGGTCAACACCCTGAAGACTTGTGTGGACGATGTGATCCACTTCTTCAAGCGCCAGGGATACTCCTACCTGGCCAAGGCAGCCAGGTGAGGGTTTTTTCCTGTTATCCCACCTTACCTGGGGTGTCAGCAAGCAGCAGGGGCTTGGGATGAGGTCTGGTGGGTTGAAGGGTTGCTGGTCTTGGTGCTCAGGGTGGCTGGGTTGAGGTTCCCATCACCCCACACTCTTAGTTTCTGCCTTTCTTGGTGCTGCCTGGAGCTGGGGAGGAACTGTGGGATGAGGGGCATTCTCAGCCTGGGCTCTGGAGGGCTCTGCCATGGCTGCAGTGAGCCAGGACTATGTGTGTTCATCCTCCATATGTCTCATGGGCAGCTTGGAGGAGCTGAGGACCCTCTCTGGAAAGAAGTTCTTTTTGGATCCTCATCTCCCGGAGCTGCTGGTTTTCCCTCCACAGACAGACCTCCATGACAACCTGCTGTATACTTCAGGACACATCATTCTGCAGGACAAGGTGGAGGAACTGGGGAGCAGGAGGCTGCAAGGGTGGAAAACCATTGATGAGGTGGAGGGTCAGCTCCTTTCACGAGGGCTGGGCTTTGCTGCAGCACTTAGGTCTAAGCAGAAACTGTGGATGCAGCCTTCCCTGGGGCTTTGCTTCCATAGCCTGTAGGTTTGGGATGAATTCCTGGGCTATAAAACCCTCCATGGGAGCTGGGGACCAGCAGCTGGGAGGAGCACGGGGCTGTGGAACTGGGCAAAGCTTCGAGTGGAGGGTTGTGGTGGCCTTGGCCCTGTGTCACTGTGGTCCCTGTGACCACACAGTGCCAGCTGTGCCCTGAGGAGGGGTTGGGTGCTGCGGCCCAGCCCTCTCACAGGCTTGTCCCTCTTGCAGGCCAGCTGCCTCCCTGCCTTCCTTCTTAGCCCTACTGCCGGCTCCCACGTCATCGATGCCTGCGCTGCCCCTGGGAACAAGACCAGCCACCTGGCTGCCATCCTGAGGAACAAGGGGTGAGGGCAGGTTTGTGCAGGGGGCTGGACGGAAGGGGAAAGGTGGCCCTGGTCTCCCCAAGCCCAAAGAGAGCACAAGAAGGTGGCAGAGCTGCAGCTCGCAGTGAGCTGGTGGCTCTGACAGCACTGGGCCACTGGAAGCACCTGAGGGGACATGAAGTCACGTAGGGGTTCACTCCCAGCCCCTGACCATGGATCTGCTCTGTACCCCTGCGGGGAGGGGGCACTTCCCAGGCTGTGCCTGCCTGGTGTTTGGGGGTTCCCGGGGCTGGGTGGGATGTTCATGCCTGTCTTGGGCACTGTGCTCTGCCTTCAGCCAGATCTTTGCCTTTGACGTGGACCCCAAGCGTGTGGCCACCATGAACACGCTGCTGGCACGGGCAGGGGTCACCAGCTGCCAGCTGGCCCAGCAGGACTTCCTGGCCGTGGACCCAGGAGACCCCAAGTACAGCAGGGTGACCCATATCCTGGTCGACCCATCCTGCAGCGGCTCAGGTAACACAGGGGGCTCTGGCTGCTCCCCAGGGGCTGGGCTTGGGGTGTGCAGACCCCTGGTGACAGCTCCTGTCCCACAGGGATGGTGACCCGGGGGCCAGGGGAGGAGGTGGCCCCGAGTGCTGAGCGGCTGCAGGCACTGGCTGGATTCCAGCGGCGGGTTCTGGGCCATGCCCTGAGCTTCCCAGCCCTCCAGCGCCTGGTCTACTCCACCTGCTCCCTGCACCGCGAGGAGAACGAGGACGTGGTACAGGCTGTGCTGCAGGATCGGGGCTCAGCCTTCAGGTGGGTCTGCCTGGGGGGCTCAGGGGGCTGCAGGGCAGGGTTTGGGGCTGACCCTCATCCCAATCCACAGGCTGATAAACGCCTTCCCATCCTGGCCCTGCCGAGGGCTCACTGCCTTCCCTGGAGCCGAGAGCTGCCTCCGAGCATCCCCTGCAGAGACCCTCACCCACGGCTTCTTCGTGGCTGTACTGGAGCGGTGTGAGGAAGGAGCTGATGCCCCCAGGTGAGAGGAGGGTACTGAGGGACTCCAGTTACTTCTGGGGGCACCACAGCCAAGGCCAGGGCTGCTGGGCACCCAGGGGAGGGTGTGAGGGGAGGTGGAGGCCGTGAGGTCGGTGCAGGAGCAGGGGGCAGGAGCTGTGGCACTGGTGAGCGGCTCAGGATGTTTGCTCTTGTGTGCAGCTCCCTGCCTGTGGCAGCTGAGGAGAAGCCACAGCCCAGAGAGGAAACGGAGCCAGGAGCTGCTCCCAGGAAGAGGAAAAAGAAAAAGCAGCGGGTGAAAGAGTGAAACAATTTTTTGGACTGCCCCTGCCCAGCTGGGGTTGCAGGGAACACTCCTACTGCCTGGGCACAAGTTGCAGCTGCAGTGGGAATTCTGTAACCCCTGGAGTGAGTGCCAGCCCTGGGGTCACCCCAGTGCCAGGGAGGGGGAACTGGTCACTCAGGGCTGCCCCTTGCAGCCAACCCCCCTCAGGTTTGCCCCCAAAGCAACCCCCACTCTCCAGCCTGCAGTGCTGGGGTGCTCCAGCTTGATGAAGGGTGTTGTTTTATCATGTTCCCCTCCCAAAGAATCCTGACCCCAGCCTGATGTGGAACTGCAAAAAAGCCTTTAACTGTAGAAATGAAGCAGAATAAAGTTTCTCTTCCTCTACTGTCTTTTCCAGCTTGTTTCTGCAGTCCTACCCTGAGACTACCACTGCTCATAGTAGAGGCAAAGTAGGGGGGAAAAAGTGAATTAATAAATAGTAATAATAATAAACCTGTCCCTGCACATACCTTTGACCAGGGGGAGCAAGGACACGAGCCAGAGTGTGCTGGAAGTGGCACCTGAACCCCCCCAGCCCCACATGTCCCTGCCCAACCCCAGGAATTGCACACATGTGAACACAGTCATTTTATTTTAAACCAGGGCCATAAGAAGCAAGAAAACAAAAATTGCACATTCACACTAGAATCCTCATCAGCCACACCAGGAATGATCCAAGTCTTCAGTCAGTTAAAACCCAGCCTCCCCCCAGGCACAGGGGGCTCTCCTGGCAGGGGCTGTGTGGCAGGGAAGGGACAGCCTGGCACCTCACAGGACTGGGGGTGTGGGACTACACGGTGCCCTCACCTTGTCCCTGCTCATTCCCATCTCCCTGTGGCACACAGGTCTTGCTGGAGCGGACCTGGCCAAACCCTGGCACCCCTGAGGATGGGAGCGGGTGCTCTCCTGCTCCACCACCCCATCTGGGGCAGAGGGAGGGATGCCCACGGTCAGTCTTGGTGGGCACTAATCCTGTCGCAGCCACTTGCTTAAAGCCCAAGGATATGTTTTCTCAGCCTGCTGCACCCTCAGCTGTGCTGGTGGGGGATGGCCAGAACTGCCCCCACCAGCACCTGCAGATCCTTTGTGTCCCCTCTGTGCCACACAGAACCTGTCACCTGCCCTTCCTGCCAAGAGAGACACCTGATCCCTGGTACTCAGCACCATAACATGAGAGCTCCTGCTCCTCACCCTCAGAGAAATAATTAAAAAAA
>VYXB01009915.1:247378-259440 GCA_013397135.1 Pachyramphus minor | reverse complement strand
GGGGGGGGGGGAAGGTTTAGTCACATTCACATACATCACATTTAAAAGGAAGGGGATGATGTATAGCAGGGGCAGCACGGCAGAGCCCACGGGATGCAGCTGCCTTTCCCAGCACAGCACGTCCCGGCAGGCACCACCACAGCTAAACACTAACAGCTGGCAACCTCACTGAACCAAGCTTGAAGGAATTTGAAGGCAATTTAGCTTAAATATAAAAATAAATTTTTATTTTGTTAAAAAACATTTAAATATTTGTAATTTTTTTTGTCTTTTTTTCTTGCTTTTTATTTTTTTTTAATTTAGACCTCAGCAGACACACACACTCACACGGCTCGGAGAGTAAAAACCTGGCAGCAGAGCACTCCTCGGAATGGGGTGCCCGTCCCTTGCCCTGGGCAAGGCAGGGGGTGGCTCTTGGGTGACCCCCAGCTCCAGCAGTCTCTTCACATGAATCTCCCAGGCAGGGGAGGGTGGGATCCCTACTCCTGGCTGGATGGGGACAGGGGAGGCAGCACTGCAGCTCCTCAGAGCTAGTAAAACTCAAAGGGAGGGGGATGAGCTAAAAATGAAAAACACTTCAGACTTGAGAGGGGTGAGGAAAACCCATCTGCTCTGGGATCCTGGGAGCAGCTCCAGAGCCCCGCCCCAGGTGGGGAGGGGGCACCAGGAGAGAGGAGGAGGGAGGGAAGAGACTGCCGGTGTTGGAAACCCCCTGCCCAGCTGCCTTTCAGTCACGACATGGAAGGGACAACTCCCTAGCACGAGCAGCCACGCAGTGATGCTACTGTCAACTCCCAATTAGCTGGGGCACGTCCCCCCCCGGGACCAGCGCCCCCCAAAAAAGAAACTCCAAACAGCAAATCCGGCATAACCAACATGCCGCCACACACACGGTTCAGCTCTTCCTCCAAACTCGATTCAGTGAGCGCACGAGGGGAACACGGATAAAGCAGATCACGGGGAGCGGGGTGGGGGCAGCCCACAGCCCCACGGAGCAGCGGGGATGGGAGAGGGGTGGGGGACCCCCATCCTCACCCCGTGCCTCCAGCACAGGCCCTGAGGTACGGCCTGTCCTTGGCTGGAGGTGACAGATACGGTCACCCAGCTGCAGACATGCTGGTCATCCACGGCACTGGGGGCAGCACCAGGCTGGCACCAACCCCGGCAGCGGCAGGGATAGGAGCGTGTTCACCAGGCCACGGGATGAACAATGGGAAAGACTTCACGACCTGGTGAAGACGGTGTCCCTGGGCAGCCGGGAACTGCAGCACGGCCCCAGTGGGGCTCTGAGTGGGACACAGCCCCAGGGCTGGCCAAGGGCTGGGGAGAGGGCACAGGAACAGCTGGAAGAAGCAAATGGGGAAAATTTACATGTCATTAAACATGGCAAAATAAAGTGAGAAAAGGGACATTGCGGATATGTACAGAGGGTTGTCCAGCCTTGGCTCTGAACTGTTCAAGTAACAAGAGTTTGGTTTATCCCATCCCAGCCACCCCAGCAGGGGCTCCAGTGGGTGGCAGGGACAGGGCCTGGTCCCACCACAGGGACAGCTCCAGCCTGGAGCCCCCCACACGTGGGCCAGAGGGGCCCAGCAGCACCAGGGTCACTTTTTGCGTGTGTGCTGCCTCCGTGCCTGCAGCCGCTGGCGAGCACCCGTCTTGGATCCTGCCCCGATGGAGAAGGTGGGGGTGGACGAACCTGGAAGCAAAAAGGTGTCTCAGGGTTCTGCAGCCTCGGGAACAGCATGATGCCCACCTTGGGAACAGAGTGGTGCCCAACATGGGAACAGTGTGATGTCTAACACAGGACAAACAGAAGGCTTGGTGTTCCCTGAGCCCAGCAGGTACCACCTGAGCCAGCTCCCAGAACACACCTGGACCTGCCACTGTCCTCAGCCTGAGGTGTCCCGAGGAGACACCACGACCCACAAGCTCCCCTAGGCTGGAGCACCATCTCACTCCTTACCAAAGGATGAGCCGACTCCTCCAAAGCCTGAGGCAGGAGTGCTGGGTGTCCTGAAGGAAAGGGTGCTGCTTCCACTGCCCACAGCTCCTGGGACGGGTGTGCTCTGCCCAAAGGTGGGTGCAGGAGCTCCTGGAAATCACAGAATCAGCAACAGGTTACCGTGAGCTGAGGCTGGCAAAGGAAGAAGAGCCTTTGGGAGCCAGTGGCACCCACAGGACTCTGCAGCGGCTGAAGCACCACAGTCCAACTCCCAGGACTGGCCTCTGCTCCCAAAAAGCCCTTTTAATGCCAAAGTTACACTCTCTGGGTAATGCCCTGGCTCTCTTGGCAGTGGGACTGCACAGAAGGATTTGCCAGGGAGGAACAAAGGCCTCTGTCTTTCTACATCAAGCGTGTGGGTTTCAGTTCTGTGGGAGCTGGGATGGCCCAGTGAGGGTGGGAAATGTTAGGAAAACCCTGAGAGTGAGGACAAAGAGATGGCAGTCACTTGGCTGGCAGCTTCCCTGCCTGCCAAGAAGCTCCAGGTGGCTGTTAGTGACTGGCACAACCTTGGCTCCTGCGGGACACCTGGTTGGGTGTAGAGCAAGGAGCTGGTGCCTTCAGAAGGGCCAAGGGGAGTTTAAGGATTCCCCTCCACCACTGAGGGCTGAGGCCCTAGACGGAATGATGGAAGTGCCTTCCCTTTGCACAGAGAGGCTCTGCACAGCAGGAGCACCAGCCTCTCCAGGGCTCTGGACCCCAGGAGCTTGGCAAGGTCCATCAAGACTGCTGCTGCCCAACTCCAGACCTGTGACATGGCCTGCAGTGACAGGACAAGGAGTAATGTGTTCAAAGTGAAAGAGGGGACATTTAGGTTACACATATGGAAGAAATTCTTCCCTGTGAGGGTGGTGAGGCCCTGGCACAGGTTGCCCAGAGAAGCTGTGGCTGCCCCATCCCTGGAAGCATTCAAAGCCAGGCTAAACAGGGCTTGGAGCAACCTGGGATAGTGAAGGTGTCCCTACCATGGCAGGGGAGTGGAACACAGTCTTTAAGGTCCCTTCCAACCCAAACCATTCCACGCTGACTCACCTCCAAAGGCGGGCTTGCTGTTGGGGGTGCTGGTCATGGTGAAGGCGAAGGGGGTGCTCTGGCCTGGTGCCCCCAGCGTGCTCTGCTGCAGGGAGGAGCCGAAGGGCACTGCCGCTGGGGCTGCCCCGCTCTGCCCAGCCCCGAAGTTGAAAGCCACAGCCGGTGAGCTGCTGTTGAGGCCTGGCGTGTTCATCCCAAAGGCACCCACTGAGGGGGCTGGCTGGGTGGTGTCCCCGAAGGTGAACGGAGATGGGGTGGTGCCAAAGACGGCGCCGCTGGCGCTGCTGCTCGTGGTCTGCGTGGTGGCACCGAAGCTGGATGTGGTGGAGGTGGCTGTTCCAAAGGAGAACACCGAGGTGGTGGTGCCGAACGCTGCCTGGGTGCTGCTGGTGCCGAAGGAGCCCTGGGTACTGGTCGTGCCAAAGGCTGGCTGGGCACCACTGCCAAATGCTGGCTGAGCCACCGACTGTGCTGGGGGGGCTCCGAAACTGAACGGGGGGGCAAAGCTGACGGGGCCAGCAGCAGGTTTGCTGGCGGGCGCCTGGCTTTCAGCAGCCCCGGCGCTGAAGGTGCCCCCGGTGCCAGGGTACGGTGGTGGCGGCTTTGCACCGGCACTGAAGGAGCTGCCAAAAGCTGAACTGGAGGAGCCGAACGTCAGCAGTGCTTGAGCTGTGGTGGCTGGGGCAGAGGAGGTCAGCGTGGTGCCCCCAAATATGCTAAAGCCTGTGGTGGTGGTGGCAGCAGCTGTGGAGCTTGAAGGTGCCTGGCCAAAAGCAGGGCCTGCTGGGGCAGTGGTGGTGGCAGTGATTGTGGCTGGAGGTGGCTTCCCGAACTGGAACACAGGGCCTGGGGTGGCAAAGCTGGTTTCTGTGTTGGGAGCGGAGCTGGCTGGGGGCCCGAACAGGAAGGGCTGTGCTGCACTGGTGGAGGTGGCAGCAGTGACAGTGACAGCAGGGCTGGGGGCAGGGCCCGTGGAGGCAGGCGGGGTCAGTCCAAAGCTGAAGACAGGTTTAGTGGTGGCATCCGTGGAAGAGCTCTGGGTGGCGGCTGTCGTAGCGGCAGTGGTGAAGATGATGTTGGGAAGGCCTGCGAGCACTGGGATAGGCGAGGAGGCTCCGGGCTGCTCTGGGGCCAGTTGTGCCGTCGGTTTGAAGGCGAAAGGAGAGACTTTTGCTGGAGACGAAACTGCGGTGATGCTGCCAAAGATGGGCTTGAACATGGTGGTGGTGGAGGACGTCAAGGAAGGGCCTGAGCTCGCAGACACAGTGGCTGTGCTGGAGGTGGCAGCCGTGGAGGCTGCTGTGCTCTCGCTCTTCGGCAGAGTACCGAAGATGGGTTTGAACATGGGGGTGGGCATGGCAGTAGCTGCAGTGGGCACGGCAGTAGCTGCAGTGGGCACAGCAGTAGCTGCAGTGGGCACAGCAGTAGCTGCAGTCACTGCTGGCTGGCTGGCAGGAGGGGTGTTCAGCATTCCAAATAGCATGCTTGGCTTTGGGAGAGAGGGAGGTTTGCTGTGGGTCTGGTCCAGCTCAGTGAATGCAGGAGGTGCCAGGCTGCTCGTGGGCTGCACCCCTAGGGCAGGGGGGAGAGCAGGGCCAGGTGTGCTCAGCACGGGCACAGGCTTGGTGTCAGCAGAGGTGTCAGCCAGAGAGCTCGGCTCCAGCGACACCGCAGGGGCAGGTGGCTGTGCAGCTGATGGAGGTGGCTGGGATGCTGCTGCAGCTCCAGTGGTGTCTGGAAAGGGGGAGAGAGCTTACTTAGGGATAGAGGGACACCTACAGATAGCCTGCCCTTCTGCCAGGCACCTGCTGGTGCAAAGCCTCCCAGAGCAGCCCCCACCACACCCAGCCCTCTGCACTTACCGCAGCCCCCAGCAGGACCAGGGGCTTGGTGTCCCCAAATGTGCCCCCTTGAGACCTGCCTGCCAGCTCTGCTGCCAGAGGAGCATTTGAACAGGGGAGTTTGTCACCTGCCTCACACAGAGGCAATGCAGAGCTCCTGCTGGGACTGCCCAGCTCTGCCAGGGTCCCACTCTGCCGACCCTCCTCCTCCTCCTCACCTGGTGCTGTGGGCACAGCCTGGTTGCTCTGCATCTTCTTCAGGCTGTCCAGGAGTGAGGAGCTGGCCAGGGCAGGAGCTGTAGAGGCAGGTGCAGGCCCTGAGGAGGTCACAGTGAATGCCAGCGGCTTGGACACGGGTGTCATATCTGCAGTGGTGCTGGGGACCGCATCTACAGGGAAGGGGCAAGGAATCAGGATCCACAACAGGCTGTGGGGGACAAACCCTTAGCAGAGCTTCTCCAGCGGGCAGGGAAACAACACCAACACCCCACAGCCCTGGGGAACCTCACACAGCACCCTGGGGATGCTGGGGCATGAGATCTCCTCACTCTGAAGGCACAAAGAGCAGCCCTAGACTGAGGCAGGACAAACTCAGGTGCTTCCTCAGCGTGTGCTACAGACACATCCCTGCCCTGCCAGCCCTGGGCTTGCTCCTACCACCCTCCATGTTCCCAGCCCACCCTTACCAGCCTTATCCTCCAAGACACTGTTGAACCACTGCAGCACTGCCTTCTTCTCCGCATCCAGGTCCTCCGAGGTGATGGAGTAGCCCAGCTGAGGCGGCGGGGGCTGCCAAGAGAGAGCAGCAGCAGCTTAGCTCCTTCCCAGGGAAGCAGAGCCTCTCGGAAGGTGTGCTGGCGACTGGCTGTGGCGAGCCCCATGATGCAGCTGGTCCTGCCGCAGCTACCGCGGAGCTCCGGTCCCCGACTCCGCTGGACCCCCGGCATGGCACTGAGGGCACGGCAGGCCTTCCCCAGGCATTACCTGGTCCGGCAGCAGGCAGCACAACCACGCACAGCCCACCAGACACTGGGGCTGGGGACAGCGTCACTTCCCACTCGGCCAAGGACGGGGCCTCCTTCCTGAGGGCAGGCAGGTCAGTGTCCCCCCAGCCCTGCAGAAATTGCAGTGAGCACATTCTATTGCCAGAGCGGGGCCAGAGGGGCTGCGAGACAGCGACGTACCAGCACCAGCTGGTCCCCACGGAACGACGACAGCAACGGGATCTTCCGCTTGCGCTTCCCGCTGCTCCCCGGCGCCGATGGCGGGCTCAGGGAATTCTGCTTCTTCCACACCGGTGACTCCACCACTGCAGAAGAACACAGGTCAGGCCCAGCTCCGGGCAAGTGTTTGATTGTACTGATGGGGCTGTCCCGACCCCTCTCTGGACGGCCCAGTTCAGAGGTCACAGCCAGGGGCGAGGCCTTCAGCTGCTGTGATGCCCTGGAAGAGCAGCTGGCACCACACACCCAGGGAGTCTGGGACAAGAGCCCACTGGGACTCTGTAGGGCAGCAACCCCTTTGCAGCTCCATGGATGGTCCCTGCACCATACCATAGGGCCCATCTGCCAGAGGCATAGAGGATTGCCTCTCCATTTTAGCCAAGGAAGCACTTGAATATGCTCAGCCTGAAATTTGATCAGAGCTCCACTTACACTACAGCAAGTCTTGGCCAAGGCTGAACTCATGCTGGGTTGGGAGCTGGAGTTCCCCCTTGCAAGCCAGCTCCCAGCATCTGTTAGTACCCCAACACTGTCAGCACCCCCCTAATGACCTGGAAATCCCACCAGGGATTCAGCCTTGAGGCCGGTTGAAGTAGCACATTCCAAGTTTCCAGGAGACCTCTCAAGCCAATCTCACTGCAGACCTCGGCTACCTCAGCTACTTCCTGTCCTGATTTTGCTTACTCTGGTGGCCCATCCAACCCAGGTGCAGAGCCAGGGCCCACCTACACTCACCTTTCTCTGTCTGAAGCTCCTTGTCCAACTTCACTGGGGTGGAAGTGTTGGAACGATGTGACTCCTCTTCCCTGTGCAAACAGGAGAAAGCCAGTTAGGATCAATCCTGGGCTCAGCCCCATCCCAGGGAGCAGGACAAGACTGAACACGCTGAGGATTCCCACCAGCATCCCTGGTGTTTCTTTGCCTCCTGCAAACAGACCTCAGGACAAGAGCTTTGCGCAGCTTCAGGAAGAGGAGCTGCTTTCTGCTCCAGCCCCAGCTTGGTTGGGCATCCACCCCCTCCTGAGGATGGGTCAGCCCTGGGGGGGCAGCTGGGGGTCCTGGATGGGAACACTGCCCCTCACAAGTTAGACTATGCCTGTCACCAGGTGATTTGTGTCAACCAGGTGACTGTGTTGGCTTTAGTTCTGACACAACCTCTGGCCCCTCTGATCTGGGAGAGAGGAGAACACAGGCTGTGCTCAAAGGCAGGCACTACAATACAGCCCTGCAATTTGATTTGGAGGAGATGGCAAAAATCAGGGCCTGTCTTTTCCAGTGTTCCAGCAACCATCTACCCAGGCCATGCCCCTGCCATCAGGCACCATCACCTCTGCAGCAACCTGAGCCCTTATATCTCCGACCCCGCCTGGGGGCAGGGCAGGGGTGGCACCACAGGGTCACAAGGTGACAGGGGGGCCAATCAACACAACAAGGGAGCCTCCACACCAGTGTGTGACCCACCATCACATCTTGGAGAGGACTCTGGACTGTCCCAGCTCCAGTGGAAAGTGGAACTTTGGCACTGGGATGGCTAGGAAGGCAACAGCTCCCTTCCCAGCTGGCTCAGTGAGAGGCTGGTTACCTGGCTTTCTTCAGAGGCCACTCCGGGGTCTGGGGACGGGAGGATGCTGGGCTGGACATTGGGGACATGCTCACACCACTTCTCTTCCACAGCTGGAATAAAGAGAGACACCAGCAACAACTTGGTGTGGGGCTGGCAGGGAGCACAGCCCCTGTCCCTCCTGCTCACCCCCACTCAACCCCATCGCTCAGGACTGTGGATAACAAGCCCAAAAAGTCCAGAACCCCTCCTGCTTCACCACCACTACACTGCCCTCTGCATTTTGGGGAGTTCAATGTCCGGTCATCCCAAGCTGAACCCACATGGGGAACAAGCAGCACTCAGGGCCAGGACACTGCTAGGCCAGCTCTTGCCTTTGTGTGACACAGGCAGAGGCCACCCAGCTGCCCTGAACACCTCCACGTGTGTGGGGCTGCTCTGGCAGAGCCAGCACATCCTTGCCAGGAGTTCAGAGCAGGATCTCAGTGCAAGGATCTGACTCTCCCCAGCCCCAGCAAACCTCTCCCTACCACTACCTGGAGCAAACCTTCCCCCACACAGAGCTCCAGTGGCCATGGCTAAGTGTACCTGCCACATGTGCAAGCCCAAGCAGGACACAAGCAGTGCTGCATCAGTCCACAGCTGGGACCTGGGTCAGAGAGGGAACACATGACTCCCACACTGCTGACTCCAGCTCAAAAGGTTCCAGCGCAGCAAAGCCTTTTTTAGCTCCTTTCACCTGGGTCTATCCAGTGTTGCAGACTGGCCAGGGATGAGGGAGGGGAAAACAGCCTCATCCTTGGTTTGGTGCAAAAGCAGCAGGGGAGCTCTGCCTGGGACTCCCCAGAAAAGAGCTAACACTGCTGCTGAACCCACAGCCCACCCGACCCTTGGAGACATGAGCTGAGCCTTGCCAGATCCAGGCACTCAGCTACGTTCTTCCTGAGCCCAGCACTGGGATTCTGTGGGTGATCCCAGAGGAATGGGCAGCCCAGGTGTCTGTACCTGTGCCAGGCCCCGGCTGGAGCTGTATGAGCTGGTGATGGCGTTGCGGATGGAGCTGGGGATGCCCCCAGAGTACGTGTTGTTGAGGGAGCTCATGGAGGACGTGCGGGACCTCTTGTTGGAGCAGTCGTCGGGGCAGTGAGAGACAAGGCCCCTCTTCAGAGAACCCGGCCTGCAGGAGGGGCACGAAGGCTTGGTGAGCTCCCCTGCTCTGCCCAAAGGCTCTACCCATGCAGGACGGGTGAGGAAGGCAATCCCACTCCTTATAGGCTTGGGAATAACCCTCAGCAGCAGCACAGCCCTGCTGTCAAAGGGTGACAGACCGACAGCCTTTCCTGCTCTCCCCCGAAGCCAGCAAACAAAATCCAAGCTCCTTTTCCAGATCCCACAGATTTTTGGTCCACTCCACCATCCCAGGAGTTGCTTTTGGCCTGGTGGGCACTTACTTGGGTATGAGAGAAGCAGGGGCACCGTTGGCTACCAGCGGCTCAAATGCTGATTGCCCACTTCCACTGCTGTCATGGCGCCTGTGGGAGAGAGGGTGGAAGTCTGGGGCAGTATGGAAGCCTCTCCCAGCCTGGGAAGAAGCCCCTTTCCAGGCAGAAAGGGAGAGCTGGGACACTGGGAGAGCTCAAACCATGGTTTTTTTTCCTGGGACCCAATACATAGGACAGAGTTTTTCCACAATTGCAGATTCCTGTGGGTTTTCTCTTGCCCTGGGCCTGTCCTCACTCACTCTCATCCCAATCTCCAACATCCTGCTGGGCACAGTAGTTTGGGCATAAGAAAATAAAATCTTTGATCAAATCCATTATTCTAAAGCAAAATACTTCCAGAAATGAGCTGCTGAGTCTCTCTAAACTGACCTGAGCTCTGAAACTCCCATCTCCAACTTCTGCCAAACCAATGCCCTGGACTTTTTTGTTTGAGTCAGAAGCTGAATTCCCCTTCCCACAATGATTCCATGATGATCTGAAGTGTGAAAATCCCAAAGCAAAGCCTGTTGTGAAGCAGAGCTGGAGGTGTAGGAGCTCTCCTGAAGCTCTGAGCACACTGACCCCACAGCACAGGCCACCCTGTGCTCTCCAGCTGACACAGCTCCTTTCTGCCCTCCAAAGTCCGGGAATTTTCTGCCTACGAGCATTCCTTGTGCTTCCCAGATTAGCTTTTGTGGCAGAGTTGTGTATTGGCATATTAAAACAGAATAAAGAAAACCCCTGAGCTGATCCCCTTTGTGCATCCATCTTGTTGTTGTCCTGCTTGGCTCCTGCTGGGCTCATATATCCACCAAGTCAAGCACCCAGAGATGGGAATTCAGTGCTGGAGGAGAACGGTGTGCCTTGCCTTGCCCTGCTGTGCTCTCTGGGACACCTCCAACAGCAGGACAACATGCCTGGGCACTGCCCAAGACACTCACTCAGTGCCCCAGCTCCCTGCCCAGACCAGCCCCAGCACAGAGGGAACAGCCACCATGGACACAACTGGGAAGGATGAAGAAAGCTGGAGCAAGTCCAGAGAAGGCCACAGAGTTGGTAGGGGGACTGGAGCAACTCCCCTATGGAGACAGGCTGAGAAAGCTGGGGCTGCTCAGCCTGGAGAAGAGGAGGTAACCTCAGCAACCTTCCAGGATCTGAAGGGGCCTACAACAGAGTTGGAGAAGAACTCTGCAGCAGGAACTGGAGTGACAGGACAAGGAGTGATGAGTTCACACTGAAAAAAGGAGACATCTAGGTTGGCTATACTGAAGAAATTCTTCCCTGTGAAGGTGGGGAGGCCCTGTCACAGGAGGCCAGAGAAGCTGAGGCTGCCCCATCCCTGGAAGTGTCCAAGGCCAGGTTGGAGCAACCTCATCTAGTGGAAGGTGTCTCTGCCATGGCAGGGGGTGGAACGAGATGGTTTTTAAGGTCCCTTCCAACCCCAACCATTCCATGACTGTGTGAGTCCAGGGCAATGAGGCAGTGCTGTGCCTGGGCTGTTGGGCTCCAGCAGAGCTTGCAGTTAGGATTTATTCCTGGTCCTTCCCAGGGCGCTGGCAAAGACAAAGCACCCTCCTTTCCTAAGGCTCAGGGCTGGAATTCACTGACCTTGGCTAACAGAAGCAGCAGTGTCTCCTGTTTACCCTCATGTTTCACCTCCCTTTGCTCACTCAGCCCATGAGGGAAGTGTGTGGAACTTTCCAAGAGGGATCTTTCTACCTGGGGATCCCATCTCTCTTGGGAGCCTGGGGCTGACTGAATGACAGAGCTCACAGCAGACACCAGCACTTCCCACCACGCCTTCCCAGTCTGCAAACCCCTGTGAGGACAGAAGCCACTTCCCAACCAAGCTCCACAAACCCCATCCCAGCCCCTCCCAACCCCAGCCAGGCAGAGGAACACACTGGACCCCACACCTAAACCACATCCCTTTGATCTCAAGGACAACAGGAGCCTCAGAGGACTGTCTGACACAGCCCCAAGGGCTGGGTGATGGATGGGGTGTGCTTCCTCCCCACAGTTCCCTTTCCACAGTGCTCTGCCAACCCAGATCCTAGTCACACCAGGCCTAACACTCTCTGGGATGCATCCCATTTGTCACCACTGGAATGAGAGCCCCATCTGTGACCTTCCCAACACACTATCTGAACCTCTGAACACCATGCAACACACCGTGACCTGAACTGCTCCCTTGTTACCTTCTCTTACTCTCCTGATCATTCCCAAAGGTCTGGTCCTCCTCCTCCTCCTCTTCCACAGCCCTTTTCCTGCTCTCCCTGATGGCATTCAGCACAGTCTCCTTGGCACATGGGTCGGGGCTGCTGGTGGCTGGGAAGGCCAGGGGTGAGACCAGCTGCTCCAGGCTGGGGGGCAGAGCAGAGCATGCTGTTAGGCTGGCTGGGATCACCGCTCAGAATTCCCCCACGGAAAGGGGGCTCCTGGGGGTTTGAATCACACCATCCTCCTGGCCATGTGGCAGGACTCAAGACGAGATGGTGCTCCCAGGACTGAAAACGTGGCTTCCCCCGGTGTGTCCCGATTTCCCCCGTTGCTGATAACAGGGTTCCCCCATGTGTCCAGTATCGCCGTGGTGATAAGTGGGCTTCCCCCGGTGTGTTCCTGCACTTCCCCTTGTGATTCCCTCCAGTGCGTCCCGGTCCCCTCCGTGGCCGACACCCGGGCTCCTCGCGGTGTATCCCGGTCCCCGCTGTGATTCCCCGGTGTGTCCCGGTATCCCCCCGCTCCGATCCCGTCGGTGTATCCCGGTCCCCTGGAACTCACGCCGTGGCGCGGGCGATGCCGGCGGCGGGCGGTGCGATCCTCACGGTGACGGGGCTGCGGAGCGGGCCGGTCCGGCGGGCCCAGGGCGCGGCGCGGGGCGAGCCGCCCTCCCAGCGGGCGGCGGGGAGGCCAAACGGC